>JADLZK010002969.1:0-18316 GCA_015847255.1 Hyparrhenia diplandra
GGGAATATGATGTAAGGTTACCACCGAAAGCTTTTCAAGAGTTCCGGCATTCTTCATAGTAGCTTCTTATTATATCATTTTGCACTCATATTGGCCGAGCAATTGGTTGATTACCAGCTCGTAATCTCCAAAAAATTCAATCGCAATAACCTGTTTCTTTAAGAAACTGAAGTCCCCTAAGCAATGCCTCATATTCTACTTGATTATTAGTAACATGAGGCCCAATGGGAATAACATATTCAAAAAATTACCCCTCATGGAGAGATCAACAAAATTCCAACACCACCACCTTTTTCACAGACGAGTCATCAAAGAATAAAGCCATCAAAGAATAAAGCCAAGGTATCATATTAATCATAATGAAATCACCAATAACCTAACCTTTTAACCGCTTTTGCCGATTCAAATCTTAAATCAAATTCAGACAAAGTTAAAACCCATTTGCCGATTCTACCATTCAAAATCGGCATTGATAACATGTGTTTAATTACATCAAACTTAGAAACCACCACACATTCTAAGATTCAACAAATAGTGCCAAAATTTGGTACATGAGTAATAAACACATAAACAAAGCTTCTCTATTGCCGAATACCTTGTCTTTGGTCTAACAATTTTTCGGCTAAGGTAAGCCACTACTCTTTCCTTCCCTTCAAATTCTTGCATAAGGGCCGATCCTATCCTATCGGGTCCGCCACGTACAACTTGAATGGCTTGTCAAGCTATGGAGGTACCAAAGCAGGTGGTGCCTTCATATATTCCTTGATTTCCTCAAAAGCCTTTTGTTTGCGTCACCCCATACGTGAACACTTGATCCTTCTTGAGTTTTAATAATGGAGAGAAAGGTAAGACTCTTCTAGATAAATTGATATGAATCTTCTTACAAAATTAATCTTGCCAAGCAATGATCGCAGATTCGTGAGATTGGTTGGAGGAACAACTTTATCTATGGCTTCCATACTTTTCTTTCCGACTTCAATTCCTCTTTTATGAACCAAAACCCCAAGAATTCACCACCGAGACCCCAAAGGCACACTTGTTCGGGTTCATCTTCAAACCATGTTTTCTAGTGCACTCCAAGGTCCTTTTCGTATCGGCTAAATGTCCTTCATGATTTCTGGACTTGACCACCACATCATCAATATAGATTTCTACAATTTTGTCGATCAACTCATGAAAATATAATTCATGGCTCTCGATAAGTTGCACCGGCATTCTTCAATCCAAATGTCATAACAATCCACTCAAATAAACCAATATGACCAGGACATCCCCTCGAAAGCGGTCTTTGAAATATCTTCAATTGCCATGAAAATTTGATTATACCCAGCATTTCCATCCATGAAACGGATAATCTCATGACCAGCAGCTGCATCAACTAGCAAATCGGCAACCGGCATCGGGTATCCATCCATTGGTGTGGCTTTATTGAGATCTCCAAATCTATGCACACTCTCATCTTTCCATTCTTCTTTGTATTGGGACTATACTTGAGATCCACTCTTGCATATCTACATGGCGAATGAAATTTGCTTCTACTAATCTTTCAATCTCTTTCTTCACGTCGGCCAAAACATCTTTCTTTATATATCTTTTGTGGAGGTCGCTTGTATGGCCGATATCCGGGTTTAATCGGCAATCGATGCTCAACAATAGAACGATCCAATCCGGGCATCTCGAATAATCCCAAGCAAAACAATCCTTGAATTCTTTTCAAAAGATTTATCAATTTTAACCTTGAACTCTTGATCTAAACCGGTGTTGATATATGTCGACCTTGGCTTGTCACCATCACCAATATCTATCTCTTCTAGTTTGTCTACGACATAAAACCACGCCCCGGCTTTCCTTTGTTGCCATCGATTAGATTACCCATTAAAAATTGCTATGAGAGCGATTTGTTTTGATCAACTGTTGATCTCTCGTTGAACACATTCACAGGACCTTCTCCCAATCTTTGCCCGAGAAGCAATCAACACCATCATACTCCCAATAAGCTGGTTCAGCATTACCTACACTTACCGAATCATCAGCTTGGACAATCTCAACATCATCTCCAACCCACTAGATAAGCACTTGATGCATAGTTGAGGGGATACAACAATAAGCATGAATCCAATCTCTCCCCAGAAGCAAACTATATGCCCCGGTGCCATCAATGACAAAGAAGGTAGTAATCAATGTCTTTGACCCGATCATCAACTCAACATGCACAGCTCCTCGGGTATCAGAAGTGTTGCCAAAGAAAGTCTCTAAGAATCATATCAGTCTTCAACAAATCTTCATTGGTCAACCCAAGCTTCCCGAAAGTAGTGTATGGCATGACATTGATAGCAGCTCCTCCATCAACGAACATCTTAGTCAGAGGCTTGCCATTGACATATCCTTTCAAGTAGAGTGGCTTCAAATGCCTATTCTTCATTGGTTTGTCAAAGACCACCTGTTTTGTCGAGAATAAGCCGGGCCATCAAGTCCGAAACTTCGGTCTCATCAAAATCGAGTATACTTCATCTTGAACATCTTGACCTTCAGAGCCATGAACTCGATGGAAGGAAGAAAGCCATGCATGTTTTAGGTGAAGGACGGATGACCCATTAGGTTTCTTCTTAGGGCGCCACACTTGCCTCTTCTGTTCCGCTTGTTTAAGCTCCTTGTTCCTTAAGCGTTGGACTCTTCTCTTTTGGCTCTTCCTTAACCCTGGAGGGCACCATTGACCTTTCTGCCATACATACTCCTGAGAAACCTCCTCTTCATCATACTCTTCATATTCATCCCAGTCTTGATCGGCAAACCTCTTTCCTTGCCGATTATCAGAATCATTTATTTTTAAGCGCCGATCGATCTCAGGATATTGAACCCCAAGCCTTTCATGGACGGACGGCGGTTGGCTCTAGACCGCTTTGTACTCGGAAATACCGATCACTGCATTGAGGGCAATTATTCCTAGCCGGCAGCTTTAAGCCTTCATACCAACAGTGCCTAAAGAAGGAGCATCCCCAATGAGACTGTTCTTGCTCTCTCATGTACTCTTCCTACTCTCTATGGTACATCTCCTCCTCATATCTCGGCATTCTTCAATGAACCTTTGTTGTTGATAGCGCTCTTTCTCCCTCTTGCCTCCGCCACTTATTTAGAAGAATATGTGAAGTGACCCTAGGCCTTGATGTCTCTCACCTCTTTTCGTTCGACTATTCTAAAACCGGACCCTGGCGTAGCTCTTCATTTGAGATTTGCCGATTGGGATCACAGAACCGTTCTTCCTTGCTCTAGCGTAAGTCAATACTTTCTTCTTTCCTTTACCCTTAGGATCATTGAAGGACACCATGTTCATAGAGAAACTAACCATGCACATTTGGAAAAGGATTACCATCAACCTTCATCTTGCCATCAAACCTCAAGTGTCCTTCTTGAATAGCTCTCACGAATTCTTACTCACGAACACTCGGCAATCGTTGATGGAGTGAGAATTGGTGTTGTGAAAGCCACAATATTTCTTGTCTTTCACTCCTTTTGGACATAGCATAAGATGTCCCGCAGTAGCTTGATACGTCCCTCTTTTACCAACAACTCAAAGAGCTTGTCTGATTTGGAAACGTCAAAATCATAGGAACCCTTGTTCTGCCTCATCCAGCACTGACTAACCTGAGTAGGCTCCTTTGCCCAAACCAACCTCGCTACAGCTATTTCATCTTCATCCTCATACTCTTCTCGCTTTTCGCTCCAGAATTGTTGATACATGTCTACTAAGCAAAGATTGGTCTTCTAGAAGCGGTTGTCCCTTCGAACCCTTGAGCTTGACTACTCCTCATCGCAAGCGCCGTGACGGTGACCAAGATCTTCAAACTCCAAGTCGAATAGCTTCTCCCCGACATTCGGCAAAGATGCACCGCTATTGCCATCCCCGGCGGTGATCATCATCCAAAGTTAGGGAGGAGCAAAGATTCTGGTCTCTCCGAACTGCAATACTCCGTGGTGTTTCATTAGCCCTCTGCCTCAAACTCATAAGATCAACCAGCTCATTGGTGCCTATGAAGAAATATGAATGGAATTTCTGTTCTAACTCCGCCTAGGTGCCAATGGAATTAGCTGGCAAGGATGAAAACCATGTAAAAGCTGGCCCTGTAAGAGATAAAGGAAAATATCTGATCCTCCAAGCTTCATCTATGGAGGCTTCTCCCAGCTGCATCAGGTATCGACTGATATGTTCTATGGTACTAGTATCGTCTTGACCGGAAAATTTGGTCAAATGTTGGAGGTTTAACCCTTGGAGGAAGTGCAACCGTGTTGTACCACTCCGGGATATGGAGACTTGTACACATAGGATTGGCCTTTGGGCTTTAAACCAAACTGATTTTGCATCATATCGGCCATCCTGTGCATGATGAGATCAACACTTGAATCTGAAGCTCCATGTGCTTGTCCTCCGGGAGCCGCCTCCCGAAGCGCTCCTATATCCTCGGATTTGGGAGAGCATTAAGAGCACCGTAATCGTAAACTCGATATCCATCTCCAAACATGTTCCTCCGCAGCCTATTACTCATTGGAGATATTTTATAAGCCGAACCTGGCACGTTTCTTGTCATACCAAACATGCCGACCATAAGTTGCGGGATCATTTTACATTTGCTTGGGTCGGGAAGTGCCGTTGCTTTTGGGGCTTCTCCCGATCCACCGCTCCACTATCTCCAGCCAGTCTTCTCTTGAGTCTTGGTGTGGAAGTATGTAGGCCCTTGATTGGTCCTATAGACTCTTCAAAATACTTATCGGCTGCAGGACCGAAAGTATCTTTCATGATGGAATGAAAAGTGTTGAGCTTATTTGAATGATGGTTCGTCATAGCTTCTCCCAAAACCTTGTACATCAGCCCTTCCATCTTTTGAGCATCTTCTTCTTCAGTGTAGTTTGTCTGATGTGGAAGAAGAACTCTTGGCAACGCTTGCTTCTGGAGGACTTTGTTGCTCTTGTTCTTGGAGAAAGACAGCAAGCACTTACTGCAGATCTTTGCCGCATGCCTTCCCAACCAAAGCCTACAAGTCTTCGGCAAATCTTCCATGGTCACATCCGAGCATCATTGTTGTTGATCTCGGGCATCTTGAACTATGTGGTGTCCCGTTGGGCGTGCCAAAAAGTGTGTTGACACAAAATGTGGCGCACTGTGCCTCACACACAGCAAGCCGAAAAGCGTGGCTTCAATCGGGTGCTGGGCGATTGGAATGAAAAGCGTGCTAGTCGGTTTAACCTAAAACTAACAAGAGATGAAACTATTAGATACAAAAGCTGGAACATGCCAGGTGAGACCAGACAGTTCCATATATATGGCCCTAAAGCCACTTATGACGACATACAGCTATGAAAGCTATTTGCCAACATGTTTATAAAGCATTTCGGCTATTATGAAAGTAAAGCATGTAAAACATGATTGCCATATATAAGTAAAGAAGACATGTTTGAACAAGTGAAAACTGATCATCAACATCATATATCATCAAAAGCATATAACATTGACCAATAAAACCGTCAAACATGATAGATATGGACAGGTAACGCCTAAGTATAAATCTAATCTAAATAACACATGCATAGGCCTAATTCGGCTAGTCTACCGACGTCTAGCTTCTCTAAACCCGTCAAGCATAAAACTAAGTAACCAGCGCCCGCCACCACGCCACCACGTTATTTAAATCTACACCACTTCCTACAACTAACCGGCGCCGCACGGCCACCACATTAAGTAGTAGAAAGCTAAAAGCATGCATGTATCTAAATAGATCTATAATTACTCACTACTCATGAAAGCATAACCGTATTTGGTAAGTTTGCCGAATTGGGGTCCATGAAGAAGGAACAAACATGCAAACGTTAACAAACCTATCAGATTGAATCGAATTCTAGTCCACTGGATGACTAGCTCTAAAGCAACCCAAAACACGCATCCGCCGAGAGATGATACCTAGTTCTCTGTCAAGGCTTACTTACGCCTAACATGCATGAACCCGCAACATGTCACAACCTAGATTGATCTAGCTTGGTCGTTGATAGCATACGACATTGATGACGGCAAGATGAACATAAAACATAAATAGATCTAAGTAGATCGTAAAGAATATGAAGCCGAGCCTTATCAATCTAGATTGGGCAAAAGTGTGTTACAAGTATATAAACATAAAGAAACAAGCATGCAACACATGGTAACTTAATGAATCTACTAGATCTTGCCAAATCTAATAGAGCCGATAACTATCTTGCCTCGCTAAGCTATCAAGCAAACGCATGCCGCACGGCCATCCAGTCGAGATAACAAAGCATAAGTGAAGACTTCCCGTCATCAAGCGGGGCGCTGCCAAGACGGCCATCGGTCAAGATAAACGAGACTACTTGCTACTAAGCAAACGCCGCATTGCCATTCACCGAAGTAAGCAAGGTTGCCGGAACTTACGGAGGTCGATGGATCGATGATTCCTCTCGAAGAACTCGACGACACGACAAAGGGACTCGAATTTGGCACGGGCCGGTTGATTGTATTTGGTTGTGAACCGATATTACAATGGCCAAGGGTTTATATTTATCTGTTGGACTTAACACGAGTCCTAGAAGACTACGATTTACAAGGAATAATCCCTAAAATAAGATAACTTTAGCTCCAAGTCTTTTTCGGAGTCCTTGGTTGCCCTCGTCATCGGGAATTCTTCTCTTAATCGGCTACTCATCTGCCTTTCTTTCACTTCCCGAATGCCTTTCAAGATAGCCGACCGCAAGGCACTTGCCGAATCTCCATAAATAGCTGACCGCGTGAGCGCTTGCCGAATGCTGCATGTACTCACATCTTGCCGAATGCCTCTCTTTTCTGAATAAATTTTCATTATTAGCATCTTGCACTAGCCCACCTATCATCTTCTCAGGTTTACTAAAATCCGGTGTTAAGAGCGAGATAATTCGCAAGCGCACGGAAAGTACCGTTGTAGCTTTCACCGGAGTATTCTAGGTATCGATTTCCACGGGAACGAGAAGTGAACTAGAAAGGATCAAGTACGTCCAAGAGATGAGGTAGAATAATATTTTTGTAGGTAGAGAGGGGTTCTCTAAGGTTTTCCCAAGATTACTAAATACCAAGGTTCGGGCTTACTAAACTTTACTTACTTCGGAGCAGCTATTCCTTTCCGATTCTCGAAAAGACGGGAAACGGTAATCGGGTCAGGCGGCCAAAAGCTCTACGAAAAACACCGGCATGTACATGGTGGACTACAAAGGCCTGGTCGGAGCTATCACCCCCGGGGCTACCACAACTATTCCGTAGTGTTGGGCGCAATCTCGGGTAAACTCTAGCCCGGACACCATGTCTACGCTTAGCGATTACAAAACTAGTTTCACATGAAAACTAGAGCCTTCTGGTCGAACGGAGATCCAAGTAAGTAAAATAAAGTAAGGACTGAATTTAGTCAAATAATAATCTCGACATTACCATAAGATAACCTGGATATTACTCACAAAGGAGTCGGCTCAAGCCGAGGTACAAGGTTGAGAAGGATCCGACAAGTCCGGCTCCTCCTCCACTCTTCTCCTCTCACTCTCTTCCTCTTTTCTAGTTTACAACTAGGTGAAGAACACCTAGAGGGACACAACTACATTGTGTATGATGTGGGATTGAAGCTCAAGTGTGGTGTGTCTTCTAAAGAGGAGCTCTACCCATCTATTTATACCGAGGGGAGAGGTCGGTTTGCGTGCCAAAAATAGTTTTTCCGCATGCAACCGCCACTTGAACCTCTGACAGACACCGTTCGAATTTCGGGCGAACCGCCGAAATTTGGGCCCGGGCGCGCCAAGATTTGGCCGCCTCGCCTCCAAATTTTGCAGGTGGGCTTGTGGGCCTGTGTGGGTCGCGTCCTTGGTGGTGCAATGGCCCGGTTCGGGCGTGGATTTGGCCCTCTTGCCATCCCTTTGTACAAAGCGTGATTACGCAATGCGCTTCTCTCCATATAATACCATTTAATGTGCATTTTCAAGAGATGTTCTACAAAATAACTTAGAACCAGCAAAACTCATGGAACTTGTCGATAAATAGTATTATGTTGTGATTTGACATGAAATATTATCTTTTTAGTTCACTTTGGTGGTCATAAAACATGCGTTAAGAGAGCGTCAACAGACGTCAACAAGCCGATTGTGATTGCGGGGCAAGATTCGACAACTAACAAAGATCAAGCCATAGAGGATGTTATCGAAGCTCAAGAGAAGGAGAAGAAGCACGTGGATCCTCGGTACCGACAACCTAAGTGGTGCCGGTTGGGATTGACAAGACTCGAAGAGGAAGCTTTTAGCCGCTAGGCAAAAGATGCTCAAGCGCATAGCGGCTGCTCAAGGACAAGGACCTATCTTGCCGAGATTGTCCAAGAGATCAAACAAAAGGAGGTCGAGTTGATTTCGCCGCTTTCGAAAAACAAGCTCAACCGGTTGCTAAATCGGTCAAGTCGATTATAGTGGAGCAACCGGGCTAAACCGGTTGAGGAGGTGTTCAAGCCAGCCTCGACTTATTGGCACTTCTAGCGGGGGACCATGAGAGGCAGTTGAGCCAAGTGTGGAATCGGCCGAGCCGGTCGATGGGGCCGCTAGTGCCCAAGGTTCGGACATACGGCTCCTCGAGTCGGTTGAACCGATAAGTACTATTTTTGATGTTTCTCCGGTGGTTCTCGGGAACTTTGCTGCTACCATTGCTCCCATGGTGGGCATTGAGTAGCCAAATGAGCCCGATGAAGAGATGGTGGACTACGAGCCTTCACCGCCACATGCCGAGATGAACACCATCTTCCTCTCCGCCGATTATTATGTGATCGAAAGCAGGGAGATGATGAGGTTGTTGCCGAAAGCTAGCATTTGGAGTGGAGGACACCATGTTCAAGAAGCCCGCCACTGCCGTCGGACATCTCAAGCCATTGCATGTGAAGGGACACATCAACGGGACTCCGGTGCACAACATGCTAGTGGATGGGGGCAATTGTCAATCTTATGCCCTATTCACTATTCAAGAAGCTAGGGTGCAAGGATGAGAAGCTCATCGGGACCAACATGACCATCATTAGGTGTGGGAGGAGGTTCGCCAATTCCGCCCAAGAGGATTGCTAACGTCGAGTTGACCATCTGGGAGCAAGACTTTGGCTACTGCGTTCTTCATCGCCGATGTGGAAGGTAGCTATGATCTTATACTAGGTCATGATTGATCCATGCCAATCAATGTGTTCCTTCTAGCTTACACCAATTTCTCATCCAATGGGTGGGAGATGCCGTAGAGATTGTCCATACGGATAATTGGTTGAGATTGCTACAACCGATGTCACGCTTGGAGGGTCCGGATTTGCTTGTCTTTTAGGTAGAGATCTATCCGATTATGAGTACATTAGCTATGATGAGCGTGGGTTTGTACTCAGTATCATTGAAACCGATGGATCATCGGTTCAATATCATTAATTAAACATTGTTTATTAATGGAAGACAACATTGAATGGTTAAAGCGTAGACTTGAGCATTATTGGATCGAAAAAGACCGATGCATGTGAAGCTATCGATGACTTTGATGAACTCAATAAGTTGGGCCAAGGTTTCACATCGGCCGACCCTTTGGAACAAGTTGACATTGGGGATGGTTCTATACCGTGGTCGACGTTTGTTAATCAAAACTTGGAAGCCGATTATAAATCTAAATTAATCACGCTTCTCAATGAATATGTTGATTGTTTTGCATGGAACTATCTGTAGATGCCAGGTTAAGCCGAGATCTCGTTGAGCATCGGCTTCCTATCAAGAAAGGGTTCCGTCCATTCAAGCAACTACCGAGATGCTTCAATTCGCAATCAATGAAGAGATTAATCGGCTACTTCAAGCGGAGTTCATTAGTCCATGCGGTATGCGGAGTGGGTCTCTAATATTGTGCCGGTTGAGAAGAAAGATACGGGAAGATTAGAGTTTGCATAGACTTGAGAGATTTGAATAGAGCCACTCCCAAAGATGAGTACCCTATGCCCATAGCCGACATGCTTATTAATGATGCTTTGGGTCATAAAGTTATTAGTTTCTTGGATGGTATGCGGGTTATAATCAAATATTCAAAGGCGGAAGAAGATACATCCAAGACAGCTTTTATTTGTCCCGGATTTGTCGGCTTGTTTGAGTGGATTGTCATGACTTTTGGGCTCAAGAATGCAGGCGCCACATATCAGAGAGCTATGAATTTAATCTTTCATGATCTAATTGGGGTGATTATGGAAGTGTATATTGATGATGTGGTAATCGAATCGGCTGCCCATGATTCCCATTTAGTCGATTTACGTCTTGCTTTCGAGAGGATGCGCTACTATGGTTTGAAGATGAATCCACTCAAATGTGCTTTTGGAGTGTCGGGAAGTTTCTCGGGTTTATTATCCATGACAAAGGCATAGAGGTTGATCCTAAAAGGATAGCAAAGATCAAGGCGTTCAAGCACCTCAATGTAAAAAGGATTTGCAAAAATTCTTAGGTAAAGTGAACTACTTGAGGAGATTCATTGCTAACTTGTCTGGGAAGATTATTCCTTTCACCCCCATCCTTAAGTTGAAGAGTGATGCTGATTTTGCCTGGGGGGCAAGTCAACAAGAGGCTTTTGACAAGATAAAGGAATATTTGTCCTCTCCACCCATTCTTCGTGCACCTAGAAGAGGAGTACCTTTCGATTGTATATCGCCGCCAAAGATAAGGTGATTGGGGCTGTTGTGACTCAAGAAGATGAAGGAAAAGAATATGTTGTTGCTTAACTTGGTCATCATCTTCTTGATCCCGAAACAAGGTATGCCCATATTGAAAAATTATGCTTATCACTCTATTTTGCTTGTTCCAAGATGAGACACTATCTTTTGTCAAGCACTTGTGTGGTAGCATGCCAGGCCGATGTCATCAAACACATGTTGTATCGGCCAATCCTTTCTGGAAGGGTGGGCAAATGGGCATATGCTTTAATTGAGTATGACTTGACTTTTGAGTCATTGAGAATTTTAAAAGGTCAAGTTCTTGCTGATTTTATTGTTGAGCATAGCATAAATCTTGAGAATGAGGTGGATTACTACACTATTACCCCATGGCGGTTGTATTTTGATGGATCGGTTTGCAAGGGAGGCGCGGTGTTGGCATTGTCATTGTTAATCCTTATGGTCTTTGAAAATCCTATGTCATGCTCGATTAGAATTTCATTGTACTAACAATCAAATCGAATATGAAGCTCTCTTGTTCGGGTTGATCATGTTAGAAGCTATGGGAGCTGATCATGTGGAAGCCTTTGGTGATTCATTGCTTGTGGTGCAACAAGTTACCGGTGAATGTCAATGCTTAGATGGATCACTTCGTGCTCGCCTTGATGCTTGCCTTGATTTAATTGGTAAGTTTTCCGAATTTAAGATTCGGCATATCCCAAGAGAAGAAAATCATAAGGCTAATTTGCTTGCTCAACAAGCTTCTGGTTATATACTAGAGGAGAACCATTTGCATTTAAATTTTATGCATAGAGCAAACTTGCTTGCTCAACAGGCATCCGGCTTTAATGTAGAAGAAGGTTACTTTCATTTGCAATATTTGCCGATGCATGAAGATTTGTTTGTTCCAAATATTAGTCCGTAAAATTCGGTTCAACCATCTAATTTAGTTGGACAAACCGATGTGGTTTATGATTTGGAACATCGATGTAAGTTTCTTTTAAATCGGTCTATTTCTGTTTTGGACAATGGTAGCACCGATTTAGAAGATTGAGGACTCCTCTCTTGTCTTTTTTGTGGGATCCTAGCACTAAAGTTGACAAGAAAGTTCGGCGGCTTGCTTTCAAGTATACTTTGCGTAATGGTGAGCTTTATCAAAGGACCGGCCAAGACTTGTTGTTGAAGTGTTTAGGGGACCGATCAAGCAAGAGGATGTGAAGAGTGTCAATGGTTTGGAAATATATAGCTAGTGTCGGCTGCTATGCTTCATCCTATTATCAAACCGTGGCTCTTTTCGTGGTTGGGGATTAGACTTCATTGGTCGATTCATCCTCCATCTTCAAAGGGGCATAAGTTCGCGTCTTGGTTGCTACCGACTACTTCACTAAATGGTCGGAAGCAAGTACCCTTTGAAGAACATGACACATAAGGAGGTAATTGAGTTCATCACTGAGCATATCATTCATAGGTTCGGCATTCCTCAGACATTAACTACAGATCAAGGAACGTCGTTCATGGCGAAAGAGGTAAAGGATTTTGCCGAATCATATAAGATTAAGATGCTCAATTCATCTCCCTATTATGCTCAAGCCAATGGTCAAGTGGAGTCTAGTAACAAGACCCTGATCAAACTTATCAAGAAGAAGATAGATGACATCCCGAGAAGGTGGCATGAAGTCTTGTCGGAAGCTTTGTGGGCTCATCGCATATCGAGGCATGGCGCAACTAAAGTTACTCCTTATGAGCTAGTTTATGGTCAAGAAGCCGTGTTGCCCGTTGAGGTAAAATTGGATGCATATAGGTTTGCTAAGCAAAATGATCTAACTCCCACTATGTATCATGATTTGATGATGGACAATATCGACGAGGTGACCGATAAGAGGATACAATCTCTAAAGGAGATAGAGAAAGACAAAGCCCGTGTTGCAAGAGCCTACAACAAGAAAGTCAAAAGAAAATCGTTTCAAATCGGTGATTTAGTGTGGCAAACTATATTACCGATAGGGATTAAGAGCAATCAATTTGGCAAGTGGTCGCCCAATTGGAAAAGGTCCTTTTAAAGTGGTCAAGGTAATTTTTGGGAACTCCTATGTGCTTGAGTCAACGGTGGTGAACGCCAAGCTAATGCGATTAACGGGAGATATCTTAAAAATATTTCCCTAGTGTTTGGCAAGAGGCCTAGTGCTCTCCAAACAATGGCCGATGCATGCATCGCCCTTAGAACAAAAATGGCCGATACATAGTATCGCCCTTAGTCGCTGGACAACCGATGTGATGGGTATTCGTGTTGTTTGGGTTTTTGTCTTGTTTTCAGGTTCGTGTATCTCTCGCCTCGAAAATAGGGGCATATGTTGACACCCAAAAAATGGCCCACAAGATTTTTGGTAACCTAGACGTGTTAAAGAGGTCATGGGCATGTTTGGGGTTCAGCAACAAAGTCGAAAATCAAAAGGCTCGACGAGGGAAGCAGCGTATTTGAAAAACACCGACCGGACGCCGACGAGGGAAGTTGGGGCCGTCTGAAAACACCGACGGGACGCTGGCCTCGCCCGTCCGGTCGCAGTCCGGTGATGTGCCGCACCGCAGGAGTTCGAAATGACCGGACGGCGGGCCTATGCGTGTGTCGGTCCGGCCCCTGGTGCGCCCGCGTTATAGGTGTCTTCGGAAGTGACCGACGCCCGGCCCGCGCCCGGCCCAGTGTCCGGTGTGCATCGCACTGCAGGCTTCTCTGGAGGTGACCGGACGCTAGCACCGGTTGCGTCCGGTCCAAGATCCGGTCGTAAGGTCGGGCCGTGCTTTCGATCCCGAACCGATTCGTTTCTAATCGGTTTTGGAAGGGTTTGGTGATTGGAAACACATCTATATGGTTTCCTAAGGGGATAAGACCACCCCCCTCTATATAATAAGAGGTTCATGGCCGATTTGATCCCATCTACATCCAATAGTCAAAACACAAACCCTACCTCTACTTTTATCTCTTCCAAACCCTAACTTGCTGTTCTCGAAGCTCTCGACGAATTTCGCCCGGCGTTCTAGGTGGCCTTGCCGACCCTAGAAGACCCTTCACGTGCATCCTCCCGACGGATCCTTCCGGAGGTTGTTCCGAAGTCCGTTTCGGCCGAGATCGAGCTCTACATTGCCTCTACCGCTCTCTAGATCGGTTTGGGTGGTCAAACTGCGAGTCTTGCCGATCGTTTCAGGTTGATCGCAACCTCGTGGGCGTCCAAGGCCCTCCCGGTGTGTTGGTGCGAACCCTAGTTCGTGTCAACAGCAGGCCAAATCACAATGGTATACGGTTTGTTAGAATTCGATCTTTTTAAGCTCGCCAGACAATGCTCCAAAGTCATGGCTGCAGGGTAAAACTTTGCCAACTAAAGTTGTTAATGACATACATAGCTTTGGGTGGCTGTAGTTGATTGATTTCATAGCTGAGCATTGCATGTGGGGATCTAAGCAATACATAACCTTATGACATGATCTAGAAAATGATTCATTTGAGATGAAAACTGATGAACGACAAGATGTTACGTTTGGAACGACAAGAATTATAAGCTAGCCAACCCCTCCTAAATTATAAGATAGTTAAGACGATAGAACACGGAATGGCTCTGGCCCAAAGAACCGTGTCCACGTCACCCGAAATGTTCTCGACCGTCCGATCTCCCATCTTACGGCCACCAATCACCCCACCAAATTCAGCTTCTCCAGATTCTTGACTGAAGCTTCTTACCTCACTTCTCCGGCTTC
Source organism: Hyparrhenia diplandra (assembly GCA_015847255.1). Classification (NCBI taxonomy): domain Eukaryota; kingdom Viridiplantae; phylum Streptophyta; class Magnoliopsida; order Poales; family Poaceae; genus Hyparrhenia; species Hyparrhenia diplandra. Next base: position 14,457 of record JADLZK010002969.1, read on the forward strand.
GATCCGAATCCGATCAACAAAATAAATAGCCAGCTTCCGGCTTTCCATACCCCACTCAAAAGAAAAAAAAACTCCAAAAAAAAAAAATGGCGGCATCTCTCTCGTCTTCTCCCTCATGCTCTCTCCCGACGCGATGGCGGCGGCGGCGCCCGGCCAGCGCCGCCCGCTGCCCACGACGGCCGCCCTCCTCCGCCATCTCCTTCCTGCAGCTCCTCCTCCTCCTCCTCCTCTTCCCTTCCCTCCCCAGTACGAGCGGGGTGGGATGCGACGCGTCACTTGCGCCGCCAAACCCTAGCAGGTGCGGGAGGCTGCTGTTGGCGCGGCGGCGGCTGTCCTCGTTCTCCTCCATGCCCCTCTTGGGCGCCACGGCCACCCAGTGCCCTCCCTCTCCCCCTCATCCCTGCGTGCGGCATCGTTGATGCCTTCTCCTGCTGAGAATGTGGGCTCCTTTGGTTCCTGAAACCCTAGCCGACACAAGTTTTTGGGATGGATTTCAGTTTTCTTTGCCTTTCTTCTTAGGGTTCTTCTATGATGGTACATGTATGAAGGAAGGGGACAAAGATGGAGAGCGCTTGATTCTTTTCAGTCAACAGTGGGCAGCTTATGGAAAATTGGAAATTGGAGCCATTCAAAATGATTGTAAGGTATGCTCCCATGGAGCTTCTCTTTCCTGTAGATGAATCAAATGATCCGCTATGAAGTAGATAGATAGGGTTCCAATATATATATTTATTAAAAAAGGCCATGATTCAGTTCCAGTATATATATTTATTAAAAATGAAAACCACGATCTGGATATATATAGAGTGTCATTCTCAGTTGTGTTTGAACCCTTGGCTGAGTTGTTTTTTAACCCCCGGCTTTTGCAAACATGCTATGAATTTGTTATGGTTCATTTGGATATATATAGAGTGCCTTCATACCTCATCTGATGCTTTTAATTTTCTTGAGAAAACTGTCAGATTTGGTTTTTAATTTTCTTTTCATGACTGAATCAGCTTTCCGATATAGTCACTTAGATGAAAATCAGTCACCAAACTTCCTTATGGACCACCTTAATTATGAAACATAGCATATTTCTGACTTTGGTATTCCAGATCTTAGCAGGATAATTTCAGCTACAGAACTTTATTGCAGACAGCAGGTGTCCTGCAATTCCCTACGCGTCCTACAAATGTTGCCAAGCCCATGGTTTACCCAAATATCTACAAGAACAGTTACTCAAGCGTGTCCAATCGACCAAGTAGGTGAAAGCCCAACCTCCTTCGCATTTGATTGGTTATGTACATGGTTCTACAAGAAAGTTACATGGCACCTGTTTAGCATGAATTAGAATATTCATACCGCTCTGCCCTACTGATGATTGAAAAATAATGGCGGAATGCTGCTTTCTTGCATGTGCAGGCTAATATGAAATCAATGAGAGAATGAGACCACCTTGGAATACCATTGCAGGTAACTATTGCCATTCATGCATAGGTTCCCAACCAATATTTTCTTCCTCTGGAATATAATGAGGTTTCATAGGATTCAGTTTGGTATTTGTTACCGGTGTTTTCCTATTGTTCCCTACCAATCTCATAATGTGCTCAGTTTTTTTCTCTGTTAGTTTGGTTTTTCATAGCCCAATTCTTTCAGGCCTAAGAATAATGTGCTCAGTTGATTACCATCACTGCGAATTCGGGAACATATGTATGCATACCTTGCAACTTTTTGAATCTCCTTTCATCTTAATCCACACGGATATACATATATATTTTTGTCTCACCTTCAGTCTCAGCATCCATCATATTTTCGATTCAGTCAGAAGCAGCTTCTCATCGTTGTAGTGTTGCCTAAGGTCCAGTTGCATTCTCTTCATTGATAATAACCAGGAAATGGACGCGCGCCCGTGTGGTATATGGTGACAGGTCATGTACAGTATGAAGTGCATGGTTGTCATAGTCATTCTGATTAATAGATCGAGCTAATGATAGACATTCTTATGCATAGCACCATACATAGAGGAATTATGTTTGGACCTTAGGCAACTGGACCTTGGACCAAAGACATCCAATATTTCCATGAAGATGCCAACCTTTGCAGATAATAGTAGTGGTACCTACCATTCAGTCATCTCATCTTTATAGGGTAGTTAATTTTATTAACATATCACAAGAATTGATCCGATTAGAAGTTTCAGATTGACTTGATTTACCTACCATTCAATCGTCTCATCTTCATAGGGTAGTTAATTTTATTGACATATCACAAGAATTGATCCAATTAGAAGTTTCAGATTGACTTGATTTAGAAGCTTCTTATGGTACAAATATGTTTCCATTTAAAACCTTAGCTAGACTTCTTGGCTTCCAGGTAAATCAGTTGCTCCACATGTAACTGCCTCAAGTTGTTTTTACTGAATAATCTGCTTTATATACTTTTTGGCTTGGCCTAAACATGGTGTGTTCGTCCATTCTTTACTCATATTTACCAACACTTTGACACTTAATGTCTTCTCATGATGTCCAGAAACCAATATTCTTGGTAGGTGTCTACATTGACCATGTTCTGTTTGCTGCACGTGCGCTACCACATTGGGTAAGTGTTGCTTCTCTGTGAACCGAGCATGTCGATATCTACAATCTGAGATCTGCCTCACTGTACGCCTAAAAATTTCATGGTTCAGCAACAGAGAATGATTCCAGTCCTTCTATACAGGACACCTCAATGTGGTCACTTTTAAAATTTCATGGTTCAGTTACCCAGGTATGATATCCTGTTTTGTTTGGGTCTTTCTGTTATTTCCATTAATTATATGACCTTATTACCAATGTTGAAAACAACAACGGAGTGCTTCAGCTTTTAAAAAAACACAACATTTCTCATCTCTATTTGCATTAAAGGTCACAAACCTGAATTTAATTGTTGGTAATATCTAACGGCCCATACCTGCAGTTAGGGTGCCTTTTACTGTAAATGATATGCTCAGCTCTTTGATCCCATGACTTATGACGGATTTTAGTCCTACAAGTTTTCTAATCTTGTTGGGTTTAATTTTCAGCCTGCATATTACTTTTCAGCCTGGACACGTACAAGTCAAATGCAACCTTGTGTTTGGTAGGTTCTCCTATTCTTTCTGTTTACTATTTTACTCCACCAGTTAATAGCTTCTCATTTTTGTTCTTTTGCTCTTGTTGTTTGGTTATGAGGTGGTGCTTCCTTACAGTACAGTTACCGCCCAGGATTTGAAACGACATGTTCTTTGGTGAGAGCCCTTTTTTGGCATTTTACATTACAAGAGATTAGATAAGTCATTGTGCCTAGGTACAAGTACAACACACCAAATTATACCATACCGTTGTGCCTGATTACAGGATATCAAATGAAGTCATTATATCTACCTACAGGATATCAAATGAAGTCATTATATCTACCTATAAGAAAAAAATTGTGCACAAGGCCTGCACCTAATTTTTTGCTTTTGCCTCTCTTATTACAGCTGTGAGCCGGAAATTGGGCCAATTAGTTAGCACAGATGAATGTCCTCTCTCCCAATTTTGCTTGCTGCAGTTTGAGGTCTTGTCCTGGTGTGTTGGTTAGTTCCAAAGTTTACATCTTCTTGGTTCTTCATTCCTGGCAATTCCTATTATATTTATTTTATACCTACAAACTTTGCCTCCATGTTTTGCAGCAATGGTGTGCTAGAATTTGTGTCAAAGTGCTTCCTATGCTCCTTCAGTGAAGGTACAACCCCTCGTCGGCCTTGTCACAGTTTTTTTTTCATCTCTCTTGTGCTCATCTCGTAGTATACCTATTTGCACGTAAAAAAAAAAAAAAAACACTCTTCCTTGCTCCAGAAGATTGAATTTTGGTTCATG
>JADLZK010002970.1:0-212252 GCA_015847255.1 Hyparrhenia diplandra
TAGAGCTAAGGATCAGTGATGCTCGGAGTCTATGTTGTAAGGGAAGTTCTTGAGTCCTTGGCCTCCTGAGTTTCAGTTACTCTCTCTATCATCAGGAAAACTCAGGACCAGAGTTGCCAGCCCCTCTCGCGCCAACAGTATGTGGCTTGCTTATGGTAAGCTCTATTATGGAAATAAAACCATGAGATGTGGCTGAGGTAATATAGATATATACAATACAAAGAGTCCTAAGAGACACAACGAAACACTTGCTACCCTATAAATAATCCGATACTCGAGTTGTGCCTGATCGACCGGGAGCGCAGGCGCAGACGCTCCGTTTGGTTCGCCGTGCTGTTCATTGCGTCGCCGTCGCGTGTGCCAGGCCTTTTCCGCGAACATTGTTTTTCTGCCGGCAGCATAGGGAGAAGAGCTTCTACCTACTATCGAAATTGGAGATGATGTTGACGACAACAAAGATGTACACAAAACTTTTTCGACGTCCCGCTTCGTCCGCCGAACTTGTCCGTCGTTCCTTCTCCCACCCAAAACAAAACGTTAAACCCGGCAACCTGCTGCTGCCCAAAACCCTATCTGGGGCGACCCAAAATCTGCAGCTCCGCTACTCCCTCCTGCCCAGCAGCCATTATTCTCCTCCCGCGATCGTCCCACTTCATCGCTCCACCCGCGCGAGGTTGCTGTCGGCGGTTGCTGCCGTTCCAGACGATGGGTCAAAAGTCACAAAAAAGGTCTCTCTTGTTACTTTCATCGTCGTACCAGTTTTTGTGTAGACAGAGGATCGAGGACTTGTTTTTTTTTCATAGACGATTGATTTTTGGTAACAGGTGGTGATGGGACGACGAAGATGGTTACTGCCACAAAGAAGGGTGCTGCTGTGCTGGATCAGCACATTCCTGATCACATAAAACAGGCCTATCATGTCTTGCAAGTGGTGTGTGGATTCATTCATTTTTCTTATTACCTCTTATTTCATATTATTGTACCTCTGTTTACCTTGCATGGTTGTGGATGCACTTCAATTTCAACCTGCTCTAGTTAGTTCCTACCTTTCATGCACATTTTGCATTTAAATTTAGAGCAAAACATCACCCCGGCCAGAAGAAATACGTATCAGTTTGAACTTATGCCAAAGCCAATATGCATTAAATGCCTGCTTCATTCCCTCATGCACATTCTGATCATCGTCTTTAAGTGGACATTGTGGACTAGTTGTATGGATGTCGCAAACTAAAAGGCTACTAGAATACAACTTGTGACTGAATCTGTAATTCCAGTGTTTTTTTCTTTGTTTCAGTATTTTTTTTAACATTACAGTTTGCATGTTTTTTCTACAGGGTGATCAGATCTATGATGCCACCTTGAACCAGACTAATGTCGGTAGCAACAACAATAAAGTTCTATATCATCCAGGTTCTAGGTTTGTCCTGCAAATCACTGTTTCTACAAATGCTTTTCTTCAATCCATTTGACACTGATCTGATACTTAACCAGTGCCTCTTCATTTGTAGAATCTGATGCTGGTGGAGGCTTCATGGTTTTACCATAGATGGGGGGAGTAGGGGCAGCAGGCAAAAGATAAACTACTTTCCTTTCCAACACAATTCGAAGCAATCGATGAATTTGAGTGGAAGTTCCATGAAAAACTAGAAACCATTGGTGTAAACCGCAAAAGTTTTGAACCTTATGAAAAGAAATACACTTGGCTTGAAAACGGACTACGGCTAAAACTGAGAAGGAAACCGTAGCTTCTGTTTACAACTGGTTTTCAGTTTAGTGCCTATCTCAGGCTTAATCATTTGTTCTTATTTTATTCTCAAAAAAAAAAAATCATTTTCTTATTTTTTTTGTCCTAGAACAAGACTGAGAAGAAAGGCTCCATTACTGATTGGATAAAGGAGACACAGCTAGAAACTCGAATTGCACAATTCATATCCCTGATTTGCGATATTAGCATGATGAAGCAGCAAATGGTGGAAATAGGTAAGTTGCTGTGTAGTTGTTCTTTGCACAGGTTTTAAGATCGTAATTCATACTATATAAACTTTTTATATCTGCAACTACTAGCTTTCTTCATATACTATGATGAACACTGCCTCTTAATCCTTAGTGATATGTGGCCACCTTTTTTGTTCTTTCTATCTATAATACAACACCTACCCCGAGAATACTTTAAGCTTGTCGCTGAATTTTTGAGGCTTTCCATATCCAGCTGATGGAATTTTGGAAATGGATATAGATAGTTCTTTTTCCTCAAACAAAACAGGAGAGCTAAGGCATCATTTCGATAAGAAAGAAAGGAAGTATGTATTTGGGGAAAAAGAAACCTCACACACAAGCCAGCACGCGCACGTGCACACTCTACTTACGTAAAACACAGTTTGCAGTCGAGAGATAAAGGTGACCAAAAAGAAACTACCCAGGGATAGGTTGATCAGCTGTTTGCAGCCCCTGCAGCAGCTCTTGGAGTTCTGTTGTTCCAGACGTGCACCACAGGGAATACTCATTTGCAATTGTTTGTTAGCTCTTGGGTCCTCTTGCTCCAGCCGAGCACCATTGAAAGCACTCATTTGCACTGGTTTGTAGGACTTACCCTGACCCTCAGTCCTGTGCCATTGAAGATGCAACCATTATGGTATTTCCAAACTTCACAATCCACTAAGATAATGAGAAAATTAAGCCCTTTGTCGTTGTTATGATTGGTTATCCCTTTTGTCGGTGTCACTGTTACACTTAAATTTGAGAAAGAAAACTAAGTTAAATATACTCCCTCCATATTGAAAAAAGGAAGATGTTTTGGATAAGGTTTGGGTCAAACATTGGGAATATAAATCATGAATATCTTTTAAGTCGTTGAGTTTGGAAATGTGAAAATCATATCAATAGATTTGTCTTGAAAATTACTTTCATAAAAATATGCATATATAACTTTTCAATAAATATTTTTATAGAAAAAACAAGTAAAAGTTGTTTTTTTGGAGACCGTATCGCTGTCCTAAAACGTCTTTCTTTTCAAGTATGGAGGGGAGTAGTTATCACTGTCATCCATTCAAATAATATATAGTTGATCAGGAAAAAAGAAATTAACATAAGCTGTAAAAAAACTCAACCTGCAGGTAAAACAACCGGACATTTTCCTAAGAAGACCTTATGTCGAAAAACCCTCGTATATAGCGGCACTGTCATAATCCATGTATGCTTTGGCGTGGGATAGAGGAGTATATTTTTAACCCCAACTTAATTCGCCCCTATTTGGAACTGAATCCAGGACCTAGGAGTGCCGGACCAACTCAGCTAGAGGCATTTTCACAATTATCATAAGCTGTATCTTGTCAAAAGATTGTATATTTCCTCGTAAAAAAAGTCAAAGTTTGTATTTGATTATGTTGATGAAACTTAAAAGCATTTTCATGCATGTTGTTAGCATTTTCTAATTCATCTTCCTTATTAATCAACTAGGTTATAATGCCGATAAACTTCCCCTTGGAAAGCTAAGCAAATCTACAATACTGAAGGTGAGTTATGTTCATGATTCTAACCAGGACTTGTAACAAAATGACATGCGAATAACTTCACATATACCATACACATGAAAAGTTCTACGAAATGAACTTTCAGCACTGCATGCAATAAAATGTTAGGCATTCTTCTAATATTTTTCCCTCTGTTTCGATGATGCATTTCCTAATTTTCCACAGGGTTATGATGTCCTTAAAAGGATATCCAATGTGATTTCAATGGCAGACAAAGGGACAGCTTGAGCAATTGACTGGGTACAAACCTATAATTTTCTTTTATATTTGGTAGAAGTATAAAATATGACTAGAATCTATTGGCAAGCTGACATTATATTCAACATCTTTAGGTTTTTCACCTTTTTTTTTATTTTTATAAAGCTAGAAATTTAACATTTCGTTCTTCAAATGCTGTGGAGTGATTATTACATATTAACTTATGACATTATGGGAATTGTTTTCTTTTTCAAATATGGACCTTTGTTGTTTAATTGCGGGTGCAAACCCTTCTTTTGAATAACAACCATTGGCACGACCAGCAAAATCTGAGTACTAATCTGAGGAAATCCCATCCATTCTTCAAAAGCAGTCTAGGGTCAAATTTACCAATTAGCTCAGGTCAAATCTACCAATTAAGTAGCAGGATATTAGCCCTCCTTTGGCACTGTAAGTCGGATCAGTAACTTCTTTACTCGCTTAATGAAAAACGTGCTTCGGCGTGCTCGAAAAAAAAAACACTTTCAAAATATCAACTAATGACAAAACAAAGAGTTTCTTTGCACTTATGGCTTTTGGATTGTAATGATAATGGTTGCCAATCTCAAGATATCACCTATTTTTTATGGAAACATCAAGATTTCTTTACTAAACTAAAACTGATGACACAGCTGTGCTATGCTTGGAATCTTCCAGAACCAAATATACAATAGTTGCATTTTTCTTATTGCAGTAGAAATTTAGGTCCATCAAACGCTAGCTATTGTGCACATGTATTTATTGAAACTTAATTTCCTTATGTTGTCTGTTTCAGGGAATTCTACACCGTGATTCCACATGACTTTGGTTTCAGAAAGATGAGTGAGTCTCGAACTTTCTTTGTTTTTTTTCTCTTGAATACGAAGGTGAGCTTTGTATCTTTGTATTATAAAAGAAAAAGAACTGGTCCGTTGCAATCTCCACTGTACCACCTCCGAACCGAGCCATGAGGGGATTCAATTTTACATGAACAGGACTTGGTCTAAAGAAACACGGGAGTGAGGAGTCATGAACTTTCTAGCTTAGTGAAGTTACACAACGATATATATTATATCCAGCTCTTTTTTGGGTTTTGTTAGTAGCGCTTGACCTTCTAACAAATACCATCTTACAGGTGAATTTATTATCGACACTCCTCAGAAACTAAAGCTAAGCTGGAAATGGTAAATAAACTACTGTCTTCTAATTATTTATACTAGAATGGCACTAATTTGGGTATGAAACCGTGATTATTTTGAAGCAAACTCTTTGATTCATTAGCATATCAATATCCTAAATTTATTTTGAGCCTTAACTTCTAGTGCCCTCTCGTGTAATGATGTAAACTACCTGTCTTTCTTATTTGAGCTCAATCAGAATGGCTGAATGAATTCAAGTTTCATATTCACATTGCTGTTTAAGGAAGATTCAGTTATATCACTTATTTTTTATGTATGCAACACATGACTGAAAGTATTCCTGCCTCTAGTGTCCTTATGGTTTATATTTGTCCAGAATCTGCTCACATTGTTATGTTACAATTTTCTAGGTTGAGGCACTAGGTGAGATTGAGATTGCAACCAAGCTTCTGGAGGGTGATTCAAGTGACCAGGTATCACTTCCATATAGGGTCAGATTTTTTTATATGCAAAGTAGACATGTCAATCTCGGTAACTTTTAACTAATAAGGCAGAGATAGGGAGGGAGGTATTTTGGGTGTTTTGTAACATTTGCTTTGTTCTTTTTCATGCAACTATTCTATCATTCATAAAAAGTCAATAGAGGTGAAACTTATTTGAGTTCAATCCAAAAGTTTCTTAATTCCGAGAGTTATATGCCAAAAAATTCTGCAAAATGTACTCTGATTTTGAAGATGAAATTCTCACATGTTGCTTTTAGTTGAAGTTATGTTGGAAAATAATTGTAATGTTGCCTCGAAATGTAGGACGATCCACTATATGCTCGATACAAGCAACTTCATTGTGACATCACACCTCTTGAAGCTGATTCAGAAGAATACTCTATGGTAATTTTCCGCCAACTATCATTATAATAAATCATGTGGACGTTCAATGTCTGTAGTTCGGTGAGTAATGATAGTAATTCATGTCATAGGCAGCCAGCAGGCTGCCGCTCCCAGGGATGGCAACAGCCCGGTTAGTGGCTAGGAGATCAGCTAGATCAATTAGAGATCAATTAGCCCTTGATGTTAGGAGTTATCTGTTAGTGATTGGATTAGATCCATTAGCCCTTGATTTTAGGAGTTATCGGTTAGTGATTGGTTACCATATTGTAATAGCCGGCTGGCCTATATTAATCCCCATCGGTGGGCAATGAAAAGAAGGCAATAAACCATGAAGAAACAATTCTATTCTCCCTCAATCTCTCAAGCTCTTGGCAAAGCATAAGGCCTAGTTACCCCAAAAAATATCCATCTGCATGACAATTCATAATTGTGTTTTGTAACCTTCTGCAAAAGGGAATAACCTTTACATTTCTAGCTAATAATATAAACAAGTGCATTTTTTATGAGCACCAAATATACATGGAATTGGTGGAATGTCCTTGTCATCCCTATATTTAGTGAATTGATTATCTCAAAGGTTTCTGATTGTTTTGTTACAAAAATATCTGATAACCAGATAAAAACATATTTGATGAACACCCATGGAAAAAAACACACGGGCTATACGGTGGACATAGTGCAAATATTTAAGATGTCACGGCATGGTGAAACTGAGCGGTTTCAAAAGGTGAGGATATTTCTAATCTATCTGCACAGCCTAAAAAAAGAACAGACTTTAGTGACCAATGACAATTTTTTTTCAAAACTTTTGTGCAGTTTGCTAGTACAGGAAATAGGATGCTTTTTGTGGCATGGTTCTCGGTTGAGCAACTGGGCCGGGATCCTTTCTCAGGGTAATTTATGTTATCTTCATCTACTTCTGTTATTACCCCTTGTACATATATGTATAACAGATTGCTTTACTTGGATTTCTAATTCATGGGTTATTGGCTACTATTTACTCGGCCTGTAGTTTCAAAATTAGCCATGTTTATCACTGCATGAGTTTTTTGTTTCATTTTTATGTAAATTTGCCTGCTGCTTTACTTCACAGTAGTAATCTATTCGCACACAATTTTTTTTTTGTTAGTGTAGTAAGTTGAGAAAGTTATAGATTCCTGTAAAAAGCCAAATCAGATATGCTATACGTTATGCTCTTCAAAAGTTGGACACTACTAGATTGGTGAAATGCTGATTCTAGGACACTATTGCCCCCAGGTCTGCGAATTGCTCCCCCTGAAGCACCTGTTACTGGTTACATGTTCGGCAAGGGTGTTTACTTTTGCTGACATGTTTTCAAAGAGTGCAAACTATTGCTGCGCTTCAAAAGCATCTAGATCTGGAGTTTTGCTTCTGTGTGAGGTTTGTTTTTTTTTAATCATAGTTCACTTCTAAGCTATACTCATGCATGTTTATCAACCTCAGATTGTGATCTGTTTCTCTCTTCGGTACACTACTTTGTCATATAGAGTTGTGCCCAATTATTTTGTTTGCAAGGCATTTGAGTTCAGCTGTGTTGGTAATGCTATTTAACTCTTTATTCTCCCAGGTTGCATTGGGCGATATGAATGAGCTACTAGATGGAGATTACAATGCTAATAACCTACCCAAGGGAAAGCTAAGGTCAATTACTGATACAGTATCTTTTTATTGCTCTATTTTTCCTAAATGGTCTAGTATTTTTTTTGTTTCTTGATGTAAATTCAATGCATACATATAATAATTCAAGACTTGAATTTGGTCAACTTATTAGTATCATAAATATTTGTAATTTTATTATATAAAATATTGGTTAAATTTGAATTTGTTTAATTTCTGGGAAGTGATTTTTTTTTTTAGGTAGACAGAGTAGTTAAAGTATACACTTTCTCAAACCCTAGTGGACCATATAAAATCAAAAGAAATGGACTGAATAAACATCTTGTTGCGATTGTCTTTAAGAAAATGAGATCCAACATATGAGTAACTATGTGTTTTTTTATTACTCATTAAAAGAGAAAATAAAAAAATATACGCACTCAAATTCAAACCAAGAGGGGACACAAGTGGTTGGGTGCACGACCACGCCTCTCATCCAACCAGTTAAGCTAGGCTCACTTTCTTAGTTGTGATAGTCTTTAATTTGTTGCAGCACAAAAGGAGTTGGTCAAATGGCGCCTGACCTAACAAAGTCTAGGACCACCGTTGATGGGGTGCTTGTTCCCCTTGGGAAACCTATTACACATGAATCATCCAAAAGGGTACGTGTGCTTCTACGCGCAACATCTTCACAAATTTCATTGTTTTTTTAATGCAAGTCCCATGTGCTGAAACACTTTATTTTCTACATGTGAAAAAAAACACTGTTGTCTGGTTGCAGGGTTACTTGCGTTACAACGAGTACATAGTGTATAATGTAGATCAGATAAAAATGCGGTATGCCCTCCATGTCACCTTCAACTTCAAGAGACGCTAGATGCTGTTTGCAACAAGCTGAAGACATTGCTAAGAAACAAGAACTATTGGTGGGATACATGGGCATTCACCAAGGTGTCGCCCTCTTTTTGTAAAGCATATTTGGTAGCCTCTGACATTTTGATGTGATTCAAAACTTGTAGCTTCTAGGTGGCTGTTGTTCAGTGCACAACCCCCTTCCGTTTATTGGCATATTTGATCTGCTTAATAAGTTTTTTTTAAAACTATGTCCGGAATGCATAATAAGACACCAATGTCAACAAAAACTGGAACCTAACCTATTCATCAAATTACTGGTAAAATTAACACTAAAAATGAATAAAGTCTGTTGGCATAAGCTGCTAGCCCCCTGTGTAAATGAAACGCAGCAACAAAAAGACGTGATAGAGATCAATCTCGACTTCTTCCACACAGGAGCACACTGCTAGTTTCGGCACGTACGGACGTACGTTATGTTCGTCTTTGAATAGTTTATTCATCGTTGCCTAACGAAAGTGCTCTCTTGGAGTTCCACGTCTCTCTTCGCCAGATCTCATGGTATTGTTTCCCACACTGTTATGCCATGTTAAAACAAAATTAAATAACGATGAACATCCATTTTCCACCTCCGGTTCTTAAGCTTGTTCGATCTCATAAAAATACTATTAAAACAGCCAAAATCACGGCCTATTAATCAAGGAACACCTTCAGCCGTTGCACTACGCACTCCCACAACAGGCGTGACTCTGGTATTGGCTAAACGGGTTATATAATTATTATGATGTGCCCGAAAAGTTACCTCTCCATGTCGTGGCTTGCGGTGTGGATTCTCTTAACTTTGCTGAAGGCAAGTCACAAAGTGACTTACCACCGCTTGGATGTCGTCCATTCGCTATCCAACGGTTGATTCAGGAGCATCTTTTTCACCTCCCCAAAACACAGCCAAATACAGTTTTGTGGCCCCAAGCAAGACCTTGCTCGGGTTCACAAGACCTTCTTCCTTGCTCCTACGGTAACTGGTGGGGAAAAAAGGCGCGGACGCACGGGATTTGGGCGAGACTGGGCACCGCCGCGGTCGAGTGTCAGCGCTGCCGTTGCCCCAGCCGCGACCACGTTTTCTGCTGAGCTCCGTCTGGATACGCGCAGTCTGCTGCTCAGCTTTGCCCGCGCATCCGCGCCGCTGCCTGCCTCCACCACACGACCGTTGCCCAGCTCTTGTTGCGTCTGCGCACGCTAGCCCACCTACGCCCATAGCTCAGTCGCCGCCTACCTAGCTTCGCCCGTGCTGAAGACGTCGCGTCGCCGCGTGCCTAGGTACGCCTGTGTTCGCACGTTCATCTTCCGTTCGCCTGATGCTATCGGCGTGCCTCCTTTCTCGTCGAGCTGATGCTGTAGTCAAAATATTTTTGTTCTTTTTGGGCAAATTCGTTTTAGCACATGGGAGCTAACAGATATGGCTTTTGGTCAAGATTATTTTGTTTTTAGCCCTAACAATTATGTGGCTAATTTTATACCCATATATGATATAGTGGTACCTTCCGTGGAGTTTATTTTAGTTATTTGGAGCATGTATATATTGAAAATGCTAGTGTGTCACAGTGCTCATGTGCGTATTCCACTATCATCATGTGTGCATTAATTATGTAATTCTAAGTTGGGATTTATTTGGGCCAAAAGTGCAATTGGGCTATCATATTTGTAGTGAAAAAGCTACTACTTAGTATATTAGCCATTGGATAAGAAATAGAGGGCAGATAGGTGGTAAGTTACATGTGACTTGCCTTCAAGAAGTCGAGAATCCACTTCGCTTTAGCGCCGCCCTAAGGGCACCCCCTGGTTGAAATCGATTCACCAAATAAACGGGCGTTTGTTGAAGAAAGAGAAGACCTAGTCACCAAATGAGAAGTCACTCATTCCCTCAAAAAATATCTCCAACGCATGGGGACCCACCCATCGACTCATGCGATGGTCTCAAAAGATGTGAACCTTTGTGCCTCCGGGTCGCTACTTTCCCTTCCTTTTCTTCCGAAGTTCTGGCGGGCACAAATGGGTGAAATCCTACGCAGCGCTGGCCGATGAAGGCGCATGCGAAGCCGCCGACCGATGAAAGCTGCGATGCGAAGCCGGGCCGATGAAGGGCGATGCGCGGCCGAGGATCTGGCAAAGATAGGGCGATCCCGAGCGGGCGACCAGAGATCCCCGAGCACGGGCAACCAAAGCAGATCCCGTGAGCGCAAAGAACGGAGCTCCGAACAAAGACGCAAGTGAACCGCGGCGTCGGCGAGGCGCCGAGAGGTCCCAAGCGGCGCCCGCTTCGCCCCTAGCCCACGAGCTCCTCCCGGCGGCGGCCAAATGCGGGCCGTGGTGACCTCCTACGAAAGGAAGATGGCGATTCATTTTCTATCATTTTTGCCGAGACGCAGTCGACTCATCCGCATGAATCGATTCATCGCGTTTTTTGATCGACGAAGTCGATTGCTCCGATGGTTTGAGTCGACTCACGGCACGCGCCACCTCGGCCATGAGTCGCTTTTCAAGAGCCCACTGGAGAAGCTCCTAAGTGGCGCACACATGAGGTTGTTCTCGCAATGTTTCTTCAAGCGGCGCTCTGAATGGAAAGAAAGGATTTAAGCATCACTTTACTTACGATGCCCAAATAAAAAAAATAGATAGCAATGCCTAAAAATAACTAGGAGTGAACAAGCACCGATGGCCAATGATTAAATAAATGAGAAAATATGCATGCCGTTCATTTATGCTCTTGCTAAGTCATTGTTGCCTTACTTTTTATTTGTTTCACTTTTATTGCTACAATCTCGCGCGTGTCTACCATTTCACCATCAAGGCATCTTGAAAGTGAATCGTATTCTATGAATATGATATCTATCAATGTGATATATGGAATATATGACAAAGGTGGAGTCGATGGGAACGCCGCTAGAGTATCTCAAGAGATTGCCCAATTTTACTTGTAAATCTTGAGTTTTGTCAACTTCTAAAAAGATATGCAAGTATAAAAAAGCTCATCTCCAAAGTTTGACATAATTCATTTGTCAAACTCAGATCTAACTTACATCGAGAACCACGAGAGAAAAATAAAAATTATGTTATGCCCTTCCATATCTTGAAAACTTACATGGTAACCCCGGAGATAAAACAAAATTATGTTTTCTTCCACCTCTTCTAATCGCCACAGTATACAATAGCCGAATATATGCACGCCATGAGGAGGAGAGAGAGATAGCAAGTTGCAAAAAGATGGCAACCTCATTTAGCAAAATTGTTGGAAAATAATTTTTCATGTTTCGCCAAATTTTTAAAGATAGAACCTCATTTAACAAACTATTGGAGTTGCTCTTACCACTTCAAACAACGCTGGAAAATTTCGAAAAAAAAAAAAAAAAAATGCGAGCACTCTTGCCAAAACAAAGACTTCAACCCGACTGAGAAGGTTTCACAACAATTGTATAATTTTTTTATTTTATATTTTTCTTCTAAAATGATATTCTTGTTGTCCATCAGAAAAAAAAAAAGAAAATATAAAAACCAAAAGTTTTTTTTTCATTTTCCCGCGTCTTGTGTGGAGCGACATTTTCGGGGAATTCCCTTTTCGGCGTTCCTCTTCCGACGGCCGCTTCTTCCGCAGCACGATTCCCTCCCCTCCCTCCCCAGTCCCCTTCTTCCTCCGGAAGGAACCCGCCATCAAAAACCCCGGCGACCTATCCAAAACGGCAAAACCCCATCGACCGCGAGCCAAAAACTCAACTGCTCTAACCCCCGCCCGCATTTCCCTCCGACGACCCCATCGCCCCCCCCCACCGCCGCCACCGCCCGGGGTCCCGAACCTTCTGGAACCTTGCGGGAACTCCAGGTGCGGGGAGCAGATGTCGGCGAGGCTACGGGTGGAGGAGCTCCGCGCGGAGCTTCAGCGCCGCGGCCTCGATGTCTCCGGCACCAAGCCTGCTCTCGTGAGTCCCTCGCCTTTCCCCAAGTCGTCAGAAGCGGAATGCCAGCAATCGCCCAGCTGCTATTCGCGACCGATTTTTGCTGCGTTATGCCGTGCGCAGTCCAGCTGCGCGAATGAACGCTCGACCATATGCTCGTGCTGCGGAGGCATGCTGTGCTTGTGCTAGGTTTTACTGCGTGCGTGTATTGATGCGTCCGAGATCCTTGCGGTGACTTAACTGCTCAAATGTCGTTTGCACCAGGTGCGGAGGCTGGACGCCGCAATCCGCAAAGAGGAGAAGGCCGTGGTGGCTGCTGCGGCAAACCAAGGTGGCAGTGGCAGATGGGTATGGCGTGCGTAGCCGTAGATGGGGTGCTCGTGGATGGCAAAGGGAATGGCGGGGACAACAAGAAGAGGAAAAGGTCCGGTGATGGGGATGATGAAGGGGAACAGCGATACGTCTATGGACCTGGCAAAACTAGAGGGCATGAGCTATCGCGAGCTGCAGGGATTGGCTAAGGCACGGGGACTTGCGGCAAATGGGGGCAAGAAGGATGTTATCCAGAGGTTGCTCTCGGCGACGGCTGATCCTGCCGCAGTTGCAGATGGTGGCCCTCAGGGTGAAAGGGAAGTCATAAAAAGGTCTCCAGTTCTGTAGATCAATTTATTTCTTCATGTATTTTAACCCTGGATTGGATTGCAGTACTTATGCTCATTCATTAAAGGTGAGGGTATAATTTGTTCCTGTAATTGATTGATACAGGTGTTGATGAGGAGGTTGAGATGAAAAAGGAGAAGATGGTTACAGCCACGAAGAAGGGAGCTGCAGTGCTGGATCAGCACATTCCGATCACATAAAAGTGAACTATCATGTCTTGCAAGCTGTGCGATGATTTACTTTGCCTTTAATTGTCTTATATACCTTGGGTGTGCGCTTCAATTTGCTCCACCTCATAGTCATATGCTGAACTAATGAAAAATATGATCCCTCCGGGAAAAAAGAAACAAATTAGACCATGTGTCCCCTAAGCCAAATCACATTAACTGAGTGCTGCTGCAATGCGTTGGGTGTTGAGTTTGTCTATTAATAGACATTGTTTGGTAGTCTAATCTAGTAGGACTAATTCTGTCTGAAGTTGAAAGACTATTCCAAGGAAAACTTGTAATTATTCTCTAATTTCTTCTCTTAAGTTTTGATTTTGAAAGTAGGTGCAAAGTTTTTTAATGGACATCTTTTCAGAATGGAATGCCAATATTTAGTACCCTTAAACTGATGTTTGATGACCTTGTGCTTCTTTTTGTTATCATTTTTATGGTGGACATGCTTTCTACAGGTATGGATGAAATCTATGATGCCACATTGAACCAGACTAATGTTGGAGCCAACAACAATAAGTTCTATATCATTCAAGTTTTAGGTCTGTCGTGCAAATCACTTTTTGCAGATGCCTTTCTTCAATTCATTTTGAATTGTCAACAACTGAGTGATATTAGATTGGTCGTTGAAAATACCATGCTTTTCAAAAATGTTGCAGGTTTCTCCTTTTTGCTCTTATGTGCATATGTACTATTTTATTCAAGTGAATGCAGTAATGCACAAGTCAAATGTACTTGTTGGCATACTGTTACATGGTTTCCATCTATGAATGATGGTTGATATTAGATAGGCAGTTAACTTGTGCCTCTTAATTGTAGAATCTGATGCTGGTGGAAGCTTCATGGTTTACAATAGATGGGGAAGAGTGGGGGTACGAGGTCAAGATAAGCTACATGGTCCCTTTTCAACACGAGACCAAGCAATATATGAATTTGAGGGAAATTCTATGACAAAAACTAATAATCATTGGTCTGATCGCTAAAGAACTTCAAATGTTATGCAAAAGAAATACACTTGGCTTCAAATGGATTATGGTGAAACTGATAAAGAAATAGTAAGTTTCACTTATCAAATCTTTTCTTATTTATTAATTTATTAATATTTGTATTGGTTTTTAATTTTTGTTCTTATTTGTCCTAGGAAAAAGGTCCCATTACTGATCAGATAAAAGAGACAAAACTTGAAAGTAGAATTGCGCGCAGTTCATATCCCTGATCTGCAATATTAGCATGATGAAGCAACAAATGGTGGAAATAGGTAAGTTGCACTGTTCCTGTCCTTCAAATAGTACCACTGATTTAATTCAGGAAAAAAATGAACAATAAATTGCACGCCTTTTTTTTCTTGTTCCAGTCTGTTTCTGTTATGTTGAAAAATGAAAAAAATATATTCATGTTGCTTATACATTTAGCATGTACTTATACTTATCATCTCTCCCAATCAAATAGGTTATAATGCTGACAAGCTTCCCTTGGAAAAGTTAAGCAAATCTACAATTCTTCAGGTGAGTTATGTTGATGTTTCTATTTGGGAATTATGAATTAGATTTGTGGACATAATACTACATGCTGAGAATGATTTGCATATACAACTTGCACTTTGAACTATCTTATTACAAGCTAGGTGAAAGAATAACATAGAGTTGCATGGCAGAAACTTTACAAGTAAATAACTTAAATATAGCATATTCTGAAAATGTTTACGCAAGATGTGTGTTAAAAGCTTCACTCTGTTTTTTTAATAATGATAACATTTCCGGCTTTCCATAGGGTTATGATGTTTTGAAAAGGATATCCAATGTTATTTCAAAGGCAGACAAGAGACAGCTTGAGCAATTGACTGGGTAAGCTCATAAGTTTCTTTTTATTTGACAGAAAGTATATTATATGACTAAAAATATGATGCTTGTTGACACCCTATTGAACATATTCAATATATGCTTTTATCATGTGTTTTAGGCCCCGTTTGGATCCTTGAAATTGAATTCATTTTAATAATAATAGTTTAGACACATTAATTAATCTGATATGGTTGTATATGGATTAAATTTGTATATTGTTGTTGGCTATACGAGACATTCTTATTTGTTGCATTTCTACCGTAGGAGAGCGAGTTGAAGAACTTGTCATAAGTTGTAAAAGTAGAAACATGGAGTGGTGATCTATATAATCAGTTTCCTTCCATCTCCCACCCCTATGAATTTGAGATAGACTTATATTTGAACTTTGGAAAGTGGTGCTGGGGTGGAATATCAATTTCCAAGCCAAATAGCCTACCTTATTAAAGTAGAATTGAATTCCTCCAAATGAAAGGATCCAAACACCCTTATATCATTTAAATTCTGGAAATATTGACATTTTGTTGTCTTTTTTACTCATTAGCCTATTGCATTGTGGGCAATTGGACATTGTTTAATAGAAGTCATATACTTTCAAAACTCAAAATATCAATGATAACCATCAATATGTTCCTGTTGCCATACATGGTATGGTTTTTAATATTGTAATGATTAACTATAGTTGTTTGCCAACAAGGTTTGAACTAGTTTATTGAAAATATTGAGAATTTCTTTGTCAGAATCAATGATAGCTGTTATATGCTTGAAATCATCCTGTCGGTATAGAGAATAGTCAAATTCTACTGATTCTGGTTGCAGTATTAATTTTTGTCTTTCAATCACTAAACTGTTTTGTATGTTGTCTCTGGTTGTAGGGGAATTCTACACTGTGATCCCTCATGACTTGGTTTCAGAAAGATCGTGAGTCTCAAACTTTCTAGCTTAGTGTCCTCACAGAATGATATACTATGTTTATCACTGTTTCAGTAAGCCTCTTTAGCATTCTTTTTTGGTTCAGGGGACAAGTGGGGATGGGACTTGGTGATACTCTTTCCACCAGTGTTTGGTTGTGGGGCGTCAGGGCATGGGTTGAGCCTAGATGGGAATATGCTACTTAGATGTGGGGTGAGCCATAATATGTTGGCCCATTATTAGCTTGTAGTAGTTGGCCCATGTGGTTCATGTGTAGTTGTAGTTGGTGGGTTTAGTATCTCTTCGAAGTTTAGGAGGATGAGGGCTTATAATCTTTGTTGCTCCATAGTAACCCCTGAGAGTTCCTATGCATATACAGGCTCATTCCACGTGTGAGCTGGGCCATAAGCAGATTTTGGGTGTGGGGGTGTTATAGTGCCCATCCCTCATTGATGGTGTCGTCACATGTCTTCGACTCCTGGCACATCACCAAGGGGGAGCTTTGGTGTGGGCCAGCCTGAGGCTGAGCCATTTAGACACTGAATACAGGCGAGAGCGACAGGGCGAGCTCGAGCCTTTGTGGCACATGGGGACGAGAGTGTCACGGAGATATTAAGCTGATCCGACACTGGGGCGGCATGGTGGGTGAGTCCAGTGTGGCAACCTACATCCGTTGTGCCTGTAGGCAACGGTAATGGGAAGCGAGCTGTGGGAGTGGCCGAATCAACTGTTACAGTCTTAGAGACGGGTACAGTGGGAGCAGGTGGATGGACCGAGGATGGATTTGTTTTTCTACATAGGAAAAAAAATATGTTGCACGTGAGTTCGACAGGTGGGTCTCATGGCTGACAGATTGGTTCCACTCGATGCCATCC
The DNA here is from genome assembly GCA_015847255.1 of Hyparrhenia diplandra. NCBI lineage: Eukaryota > Viridiplantae > Streptophyta > Magnoliopsida > Poales > Poaceae > Hyparrhenia > Hyparrhenia diplandra. Next base: position 16,692 of record JADLZK010002970.1, read on the forward strand.
CACCTACCAAATAAAAAACCGGGATTGACACACCAAAAAAAAATAGGGATGGAATTGGGATCATCCTGTGCCACCTCATCTTCAAACCAATTAGATGCTAGTTTGGAAGTGATTGACCTTCTAACAAAGCGTTATCTGACAGGTGAATTTATTATCGACACCCCTCAGAAACTAAAAAGCTAAGCTGGAGATGGTATTGTTATTCACATCAGTTTCATATTATTGTTATTCACAGTCATGCCTCTTATTTGTATGATGCAGCTTACAACTGCATATTATCCTCTATGGCTGATGTTTGTGCAGAATCGCTCACCTTTTTTTTTTTTTTTTCTTACACTAGGTTGAAGCCCTTGGTGAGATTGAAATTGCAACTAAACTTTTGGAGGATGATTCAAGTGACCAGGTATCCATTTCACTAATGAGTTAACTTTTTTTATGAATAATTCCTTATATGCTACTGACTATCCCTTAAATCCATGTTATGGCATTATCAGTGACTGGGATTGTGAGTTTTCTCAGTGGCATATAAGGAAATTGACCATTGATTTCCAGTCCCTGATATGCCATTACAAAATCTGTTATGTTTCTTTGGCTTTAAATAATTGAATCAGTTATATGCCATTATCAATCTGGCCACAAGTTACATTTGCCTGGGCTGATGTCATCTCTTCCTTAAAATATATGCCCTGAATATGTTTTTGTTCTACCTTTTTGTATACCATCTCTTCCAAATTATAGTTCACTTTAGATTTTGATTATTATTTAGTGAATCTACAAAAACCATACATATATGTGAAAATATCTTTTTTTTTTTTTCATGGAACACATATCATCATGTGAACCATCAGAAAACTTCACGCTTCATAGAATTCAGTCTACATATTGGATGTTACTCATCAGATTCTGTTGCATTTATCATGAATCTACAGATGTGGTTTTATTGAAATCTTAAACATCGAATTGAACCAAAATGTGTAGTTTTGTGAGAGTTATGTGGAAAAATTTATAATTATGTGAATTTAATCTAATCTTGAATATGAAATTTTCACTTGTTTCTGAAATTATTTTGATTTGTTTGGGCAACTCAAATAATTGTTTCCACGTTTCATACCCTTGCACATTTCTAAACATAAGCATAACATGATTGAAAATGTAGGACGATCCACTATATGCTCGATACAAAGCAACTTCATTGTGATTTCACACCTCTTGAAGCTGATTCAGATGAGTACTCCATGGTAATTTTCCTACCAAAAATATACATACATATATTGTGGATGTTCGAGTCTGTAGCTCAAAAAGGACTCTTTTCGCATTTCAAGCTAACATATTTATTTAGATAATACTTTGTAGTTATCCTTGGTAACTTTTTGAAAAGAATTATTTTACATCTCAAGGTTACATATTTTCTTTTTAGATATGGGGATTCAACCTTATATAAATAAATGTGTGAAAGCATTCTTATGCAACATGGAGTGGTGGAATGTCTTTGGTAAATTGCTCATCCGAAGTTTTTAATTATTTACAAAAAATATCTGCTGTCCAGATAAAAACATATTTGAGGAATACACATGGAAAAAAACACATTCTGGTTACACGGTGGACATAGTGCAAATATTTAAGGTTTTGAGGCATGGTGAAACAGAACGATTTCAGAAAGTGAGATTTCTGTTCTGTTATTATCTGCACAACCTAAAAGATTGGACTGTCACATGACTAATTTTTCAACATGTGCATGCAGTTTGCTAGTACAAGAAATAGGATGCTTTTGTGGCATGGTTCTCGGTTGAGCAACTGGACTGGGATCCTTTCTCAGGGTAATTCATGCTATCTAAAATTATTTACCACTTCTATATATGCATAGAATATGGCTTCACTCTGCTTTAAGTTGAGTTACTTTTTGTGCTATCTACTTGTCCTGGAGCTCTCAAGATCAGCATCTAGTTTATAGTGGGACTGCTGAAATTTCAACAATTTATCAGCACGCAATTGAATGCTTCATTTTCATGAGAATTTGTTATGGTGCTTTACTTCACATTTTTAACGCATGTGTAGTTACTGTGTTGAACTAGCAAAGTTTGTTCATTCATACGGAAAAAGCTCAATTCAGCTTGTGTTACCTTTTTGTGCTCTTTGAAACTTAGCACTTTGATAGGTGATGGTTCTTGTTTTGAATTACTATCTCCCAGGTCTCGCGGATTGCTCCTCCTGAAGCACCTGTTACTGGTTACATGTTCGGCAAGGGTGTTTACTTTGCTGACATGTTTTCAAAGAGTGCAAACTATTGCTTCGCTTCAGAAGCATGTAGATCTGGAGTACTGCTTTTATGCGAGGTTTGCTGCCTACTGAGATTTTACTAGCTTCAGATTGTGTGATACTCCCTCTGTCTAGGAAAACATGCAACTACGGGTTGTGTGTCAGATAAAGTACTTCATGTTTGACCAAGATTTTAATGAATAATATTCATAGTTATGACTCTAAATTAATTTATTATGAAAATACATTTCAAAAATTAATCTAAGGTAACTTTTGGATCCTTGGAACTGAATTCATTGTAGTTTAGACACATATTTGAGATAGGTTCTATAATTTCTATAACTTAAGTTGAGAGTACAAAATAGCATGGTGATTCTAGGTGGAAGCTCAATCTAATTTGGACATCCATGGATTTTTGACAAATGACTTAGAAATTCAAATTTTTGGTGGGGACCACCTCTTTCTAGTTCATTTTTTTTTTTGAACTAGAGGGTATCCATTGGACATCCATGGACATCCAACTTCCACCTAGAATTGGTGATCTATAGAATCCATTCCCCATTTCCCACCCTATGAATTTGAGATAGACTTATTTGTGAACTTAAGTAAAGTTGTAGAATCTCAAATTCCAAGCCAAATATTCTAACTTATTAAGTAGATTTAGATTCCCCAAAATGAAGGGATCCAAATGGGTCCTAACTCCTAACAGTATTTATTTGATATCACAAATATTTATAGTTTTTATCTATAATTAGTCAAACTTGATATAATAAAACATGATGCTAGAATTGCATGTTTTCCTGGATGGAGTATTTATCTGTTTGTTACACTGGTTGATTGTCATATGTGCATGTCTCATTTATTTTGTTAGTTACTTTGTCATATGGAGACTCGAGTTCTGCCCTATTATTTTGTTGTAAGGTATTTGTTGAGTTCTGGGTAAATGCAGATTATGAGTGAGCTATTTAACTTCAATTTGTCAGGTTGCATTGGGCGATATGAATGAGCTACTAAATGCAGATTATGATGCTAATAAGCTGCCCAAGGGAAAATTAAGGTCAGTTACTTATGCAATTTCTTTTGATTATAGCACCTTCTTTTCTCCCCTACATCATTTTCAATATGTATTCTTTTGTCCAGTTCCTAATGTTAAAATGATATGCAAGAATGGAAGACAATATTTTCCTAAATCATTGTTTGCTTGTGTTTTCGCGTGGCCAATTCCTGATGTTAACTCAGTACATGTAATCGCGCCAGATTGGAAGATATTTTTTATGCCCCATTCAATATATACTACTGTAACGTCGCTTATGCAAGAATGGAAGACAATATTTTCCTAAATCATTGTTTGCTTGTATTTTTTCGTGTGGCCAATTCCTGATGTTAACTCAGTACATGTAATCGCACCAGATTGGAAGATATCTTTTATGCTCCATTCAATATATACTACTGTAACGTCACTCATCTATTGCATGCTAGTGGCTGAAAGTATTATGCTTGCTGCTGATATGAACAAGATTTGGATGAAATTATTTTCGTGCAGCACGAAGGGAGTTGGTCAAACAGCACCTGACATGGTTGAGTCTAAGATCACTGACGATGGTGTGGTTGTTCCCCTTGGCAAACCTAAACAGGAACCTTCCAAAAGGGTATGTACATTCCCATGCATTTACATGATTATATATTTCCAAATGCAAATGCCATATGGGAAGCACCGTAACTGCGAAAATACTGCTCTCTGGTTGCAGGGCTGCTTGCTTTACAACGAGTACATAGTGTACAACGTAGATCAGATTAGAATGCGGTATGTTCTACTTGTTAACTTCAACTTCAAGAGATGGTAGATGCTGTTACAAAGAGCTGAAGGTGTTACCAAGATCTTCCTTAGCAGAATATCTGTGGAATTATAGCACCGAAGGTTTCATCCTAGGTGCCCTAATCCTCATTTCTGAGCAGATTTGGTACTGCCTCTGCATTTTGATTTTGGTTCTAGGCTTCCAGCCCAGTTGATGACTGATAACTGAGTGTATATATAAATCATCGCAATCCATCGTCCATGTAGTATAAAACCTTCCATTTATTTGGCATATTTGGTGTACTTAAAGTTTTTTTTAACATGTTCCATGCATGTAAATCTGAAGAAGCATATAGCCTAATACGATTCTACCTATGGTCCTATCCACAAGCTAAAACTAACATGGTACCTATGGTCCTATCCACAAGCTAAAACTAACATGGCATATGTAGTTCTTCAACAGATCATAAAATTGTGGGGCCTTACATATATACTCTAAGCATTGTGAAATCTTGCCCAAGATACTTGAATGACTGTATGAGTCAACAATAAATCATGAGATGATAGGTCATATCTTTCTTGCACGTCCACTTGGTAGGTGCATTTACAGATGATATCAATGTAAGATTATAATACCAATGAAGGCATGGAGGGATGTTCATCCTACTCTTTAGACTTTGGCACAAAAGGTAGAACGTAAAACTTGTGCAAACTAACTAAAGACTACAAAACCAAAAAGTTAATGTAGCCAATGGACAAGTAGAACTATGGTGCATCTGGCAGCTAGAAACGTTTTAGATTCTCGCTAGATTCACTAGAGTCGTTTTAGACTCACTAGAATCACTAGAGCAGTTGAAACCGATTCTCATTTTTTTACTAGTCCAGAGAAACATGTAACATATTTATTTTGATTCTAGTTCAAGTTTCAAAAATTTAGCGAGCCAGCCAAATGATTCTGTTAAGTGATCCTAGATTTGCAAAAGAAACATTAATATCACAAAAATAAAAAAAAAAAAAATACCACCATCACAATCAGAGCAACAACCACAACATAATACATTGCCAACAAGCCACCAAAGCACCAGCGAACAGGCGCCTTTCCAAGCTATAACAAACAAGCAAAGAGCTTTTACCTACGAGGAAGAAAGTGACCCATAAATACCACCAACAATTAGGGCCGGCCTTGAATATTTGGAGGCCCGGGGCGAAACTAAAATCCGGGGCCCTTTGTACTGTAGTCGCTAGTAGTAAAATCCAGGCCTTTTGTATGTATATATACACTTATCTTCATATGCCAAAGCAATATTCATATGTAACAATTTATTAAAGGTCTCAACTATCTCCCTTCGTTTAGAGTCGTCCGCGTCACCGCCACTCCCGCCGCCACAACCGTTGGTCTTCCTTCCTTCCCCCTCTCGGCATCGCGCCCGGATATCGGAGTAAGTGGGGATCCATTAGAGTCTTTAGGGTCCATGCCAAACTTTTTAGTATTGGACGGATTGCCATTCAATTATAACCACAAAGTAACTAATTTTAAATTCCTTCTCACCTTCCAAGATTACTTGGTCATTGTTATTTTCATCAAAAAAAAAAAAATGCTTCTTTCTAAGAGCACGGCTCTTTACTGGGAGCGATAACTCCCATTTCAGATTTGATTTCCTTTGCAATAACCTTACTAGAAGCATACCCATCATTTCTATGGGTTTAAAAAATAATCCATTATGCCTTGTATCTGATGCATGGTAGACTCAATACACACATATATATATAGATGACGACCGCAACTTCTTGCTTTATTGACAGATAACCATGCTAAATATAAATTCAAAGCTGCCAAGTACTTCAAATAAACTATTTGCATCACTCCTGTCCTTTGGTTCTACATCTTTTATCTTCACTCAAGTAAAGCTGCCCTTAGTTGAGGAGCTTCATATCATATATATATCTAATAGCTGGGTTGGGTAGACGGTGGAGTATAGGCGAGTGCGGAGACCGCGTCGTGTCAAGTCTAGCGTCTCGCCTCTCGCGGAAGCATTTTCTTTTCTTTTAATCTATCTATATACTCGATCCTTCTCAGGGAAAGGGAATTGCACGACAACGTTCATCACTGGTGTTTACAAGCTTGGGGAGGGGCCCTTCCTGATTGGGGGCCAGGGCGGTCGCCCTCTTGCCCACGTCCAGGGCCGGGCTTGCCAACAATGACAAATGGACCAAAGTTTTTTCAATCAAAACTCTAGGATGCAGGAGGCTTCATAACAATGCTTTCAGTGAGTAATACACAAAAAGTGTCTCCACTACCTCAACTTTAGCGGGGTAGGGATTTTGCCTCAGAGTTTCCTACCTTGCTGATAGGATCTATATGGCTAGAAGATCGAGGGGTAAATAGCCTATAAAATTCTTTTACGAAGTCACAAACACTAGAGAAAGTGGTTAGTACAATAAGAGGTCCTAAAGCTTCTTTCTCTAGCTTAATGCTTTAAAGCAAAACAATGTTGACATGATTGCCGATTCGACTGCCTCAACAAATATCTACTTGGACAACATTGTTCTCAACGCTCTAGGAGTAGGACACCGTTAGTAATGATAACGAGCCTCTAGGCTTGATATAATACAAATCTATGTACTGTGTTGACAAATCTACGTACTGTGTTGACTTACTGATCCATCCATCGATGTTGTCACGATACTAAGGTTAAGAGCTAGCTAGTATTATTAGTATTACTAGGACCACGCGCGCTTACAGTAACTAATAATATATGTATTCGGGGGCTCCCATTATATTTGTATGGTCGAGGCATCAGAGGTAACTTGTGAGCTCATGCACTAATATAACACTGATTTGTAGGGGCGCCTGCCAATGCTATGATCCGGCCCTACCACAACGTTTCTACAAAATAGGGTATTTGTATGGGCTTTATGGCCAACCGCCGGTACAAATCAATTTGTAGGGATGTCTCAATATCCAGCAGCCCCTATAAGTCGATTCCCAGCTACACCTCGATTCTGCTTTTGCTTTTCAGATTGGACATAGGTTCATTCTTGTATAACTTCCTTTGAATTGAATGAAGTAAGCATTTTTAGTGGAGTAATCACCCATCGCGTCCAGCGCCAGTAAATCTTGTCTTTTTGCTCAAGGTTAATGGTCACCTCATTTTGAGTTGCCCATGTTGATACAAGATGACAAGTTTCTCCCTTGAAATACTCGGATAGATATGTTTGATCCTGGAATTGTGAGTAGCTTATTGGACTTTGATGTTCTTTCTGCATGATTTTTTTTTTTATAAAGGAGGATGATGTTGGCTTGATTATCGATCCATGATCCATCCATCCTTATAAAATATTCTTTTGGATAACATCGTTCTCGATGTCCTATGAGTAGAACGCCGCTAGTACAAGCCTCAAGCCAGCCTCCATGCTTGCGGCTCGATGTAATACAAACCATCTACGTGTTGACTTGTTGACTTGCCGATCCATTTCGTGTGCCTTCAACAGTACGCAGTCACCTCCGCTTCCTCCGTCCCGTCTCCGTCACGCAAGCGCATGGTTTTCCCTCCAAACACTCACCGACGTGCCGGACCCACTTCCGGCCACCCAACCCACCTTCTCCGACCGCCCCCTCCTGTTCCGTTCGTTTCTGTCGACTATTCTTTTTTTTTTTCCTCTTCATTCACAACTCGGCAACTGCTGAGCTGCCTCCAACTCAGTTGCTTTGCTTACCATCCCTACCGCCTGCCTCAGATCTCGATGCGGCGCAAGCTCCCCGGCGACGCGCCGCTGTCGGCGGCGGGGGCCGGTCATGTCTCGTCCGCATCCGCGCCGTCCGAGGCGGACCTCGCGCAGCTCTCCGCCGCCATCGCCGCCGGGGAGGATCTGGGCCCCTTCGTGCGCCGGGCCTTCGCGTGCGGCCGCCCCGAGCCGCTGCTCGCCTCGCTCCGCGGCGCGGCGCGGGACCGCGAGGCCGAGATCGAGGAGCTCTGCCGAGCACACTTCCACGATTTCATCCGCGCCGTCGACGACCTCCGCTCCCTCCTGGCCGACGCCGACGCGCTCAAGGGCTCCCCTCTCGGCGTCCCACTCCGCGCTGCTCTCCTCGGCGGCCCCGCTGCTCGCCTCGCTCGAGTCCTTCCTCGCCGCGCGCTCGCTCGCGGGGAACCTCTCCTCCGCGCTCGCCTCCTCCCGCCGGTGCGTGCGGCTGCTCGCGCTCGCCGCGCGGGCGAACGCGCACCTCCAGGCCGGCAACCATGGGCTCTACCTCGCCCTGCGCGCCGTCGACGCCATCGACCGCGATCTCGCCTCGGGACCCGAGCCGCTGCCGCTACCCACGCTCCGCCGGATGCTGCTCAGCGTCGTCCCTGCGGTGCGCGCGCATGCCGAGCGCGAGATCTCCAGGGGAGTTCTCCGACTGGATGGTTAGCATCCGCGCCGCTTCCAGGCACCTCGGCCAGGTGGCCATTGGCCGCTCGGCTGCCGCCAGGCAGCGCCAGGAGGAGCTCCGCTCCAAGCACCGCCCGCTGGAGGAGTGCATCACCTTGGACGACGATGGAGTTGGCGACCTCGATGATTTTGCGGCAGCCGCGGCGACAGCTGACGCAGCAGATGGTGCCGCTGCGGCCTCTTTTGACCTTACGCCTCTCTATCGAGCGATGCATATACACCAGACGCTGGCGCTGGGTGAGCGGTTCAAGAAGTACTACCTGGAAAACAGGAAGCTGCAGCTCACATCAGACTTTGATGTCATTGCGGCGACGCCATTCCTCGAGTCCCACCAGGTGTTTTTCTCGCAGATTGCTGGCTTCTTTATTGTTGAGGACCGGGTGTTTAGAACAGGGGTGGGCTCACTTCTCGGCCAGATGTAGATGCACTTTGGGATGCCGCTGTGGGGAAGATGGTCTCTGTGATGGAAGACAACTTTTCCAGGATGCAGACAGCAAACCACTTGCTTCTCATCACTGATTATGCTGCTTTGCTTTCTGCCACAATGCGGCGGTATGGTTATCCAGTAGGGATGCTGCTAGATGTGCTGGCTAAGCACAGAGACAAGTACCATGATTTGCTGCTTGCAGATTGCGTAGGAGGCAGGTGGCAGAGGCACTGGCTGCTGATAAGTTTGATCAGATGCTCATGAGAAAGGAGTATGAGTACTCAATGAATGTCCTTGCATTTGGAATTCAGAGCTCGGACATCACCCCAGCTTTCCCATATGTTGCACCGTTTTCATGCACTGTCCCAGACATTTGCCGTATTGTTCGTTCATTCATTGAAGATTCTGTGAGCTTCATGGCACATGGGGGGTGGTGGGGATACCTATGCAGCAGTGAAGAAGTACCTTGGTCGGATCCTCTCTGAGGTTGTGGATGCTTCGATTCAAAAGCTTGTGGATTCAGGCAGTGGTCTAAGTGTGTCCCAGGCAATGCAGGTTGCTGCTAACATGTCTGTGATGGAGCGGGCATGCGAAGTTCTTCACACGCCATGCTGCGCAACTGTGTGGTGTGCCGCTGCGTGCTGTTGAGCGTGGCGGGCGGGACTTCCCACTCGCAGGTCACGTGATGCTGCGGAGGCGCTCCTGCTTCGCTTCTGCATGCCAAGGTTGATGAGTTCATGCGACAATCTGATGGCGTCAACTGGATGGCTGATGACCCTCCTCCTGGCGGCAATGAGTATGCGAGCGAGGTCATCATCTACCTTGAGACGCTCACATCAACTGCACAACAGATTCTTCCCCTTCCTGTTCTCCGCCCGTGTACTTGTGGCAGTCCTTGCCCACATCTCTGAAAGGATCATTGAGCTCTTCTTGAACGATTCAGTGAAGCGGGTTTAATGCCAATGCTGTCACTGGTATAGATACTGATCTCAAAATGTTTGAGACGTTTGCAGAGGGCATGTCTAGCCTGTTCATGGACTCAGGTCAAGAATCTGCAAAAAATGAAATGAAGGCTGCACTAGTAGAAGCAAGGCAGCTAGTGAATCTTCTTATGAGCAATAGTCCAGAGAATTTCCTAAATCCAGTGATCCGTGAAAAGAGCTATAACAAGCTAGATTATAGAAAGGTTGCAATCATCTCAGAGAAGTTTAGAGATACCTCAGAGAGTTATTTCTCAACATTTGGGACAAGGGGTGCCAGGCAGAACCCAAAGAAGAAATCTCTGGATACCCTGATCAAGAGGCTCAGAGAAGCCAGTTAGATATCCTCCCGCTGTAAGATAATATACATGTAACTGGCTTCTCACATCCTCTTATTTTCGTGGAAATATTCTGTATCTGGTTTGTGTTATGCCTGTTTCAGTCGTTAAGCTTGTGCTGTAATTTTGCTGTTGTTTGATTCTATGTTTCATTTGTGTGGATATCTTCCTGTTATTCTTTTTGCCCATTACTATATGATCGAGATATAATATATCATAATGGTTAATTTTGCCTTTGAGGAGAAAGTGCTTGCTAAGCTCACTGTTTTATATTTTCTTCAGAAGATAGGGATGCTTTTACTTCCTCCCTCCAGTTCCTTACTCTTGGTAACAATCGACTTAATTATGTTATATATTTGAAAGTTATAAAAGGTGAACTTTGGTAAGAGATCAACAAATCCTTGTAGCTTGATACTGCTAGGAAATGATTACTTCATAAGTAGCAACACATTAGGATTTGTTTGTTTTATTAGAAGATACAGATTTCCATTTTCTGCTTTGAGAAAACACTACTCATATTGATCTGAATTTCAAGGTTGACTGGCAAATTATTGGACTGTGGGAACCATGCAAATGACATTAAATTTCTATTCAATCCTTTAGCTCACTGTTGGCTATCTTTTACAAATTCTGAAAGCTAATTGTACAAACCTAATTTAAATGGATTAAAATATTTGTTTCATTTTGAGTACAGTTGCACATGTATATTAGCTTGTCCAAACTACTCGTTCACATTGATTATCTTCTTTTTTTTTTTGTTGCATTTAGGGGCTTTGGAGTCCAATTTACCTTGCTGTTTGGGTATATTGAAATTAGATGGTGACTAAAAAGGGTAGATGACTGTTTGCAGCTGCAGATCCCTCAGTCATTTTCCTCTCTACCAATTAAGAAATAGTGACACTTCAAATCAATAGAGGATTTTCCTACCAATATAGACTTTAGAGAAACCAGATCCATAGAGAATACACTTGTTATAAATAGGGAAAGACTCAACTGGATAGTTATATTGAGGCCCAATGAGGATATATATAGCGCATATGAAGACACAAGACCTAACCCTAGACATAGGAGATTACACTAATACCCTTTGACTATTATTATACCTTAACAACTATTATTCACTTCCTCTCTGTGTAAAATCATGCTATATATGCTTAAGTTTAAATTAAACACTAGAGGATTTTAAAGTTAAACTGACAAACACTAAAGAGGGTCCAGTGTGCCTGAAATTTAAATTAAGCACTTAGGAGTCAAGTGTGCCTGACATTATTATTTGTCATTTCACTAACATCAATGGTAGATGGTTTCTCAACATGCATAAACACTTGATTTTTTTGTAGCACTTAGTTATGGCACAGATACTACTCCTTCCGTTTCAAATTGTAACTTATTTTAGTTTTGTCCTAAGACAAATTTCTCTACTGTTCCACTTTTTATAGACAAATATATTCACATTTACAATGCTGAATAAATGTATTATCAATACATATTTTAATGTTGATTTAATGAAACTAATTTGATGTGCTAGATGTTTATGCATTTGCATTCTCCTACAAACTTGGTCTAAGCTAGAGTAATTTGACTTAGGACAAAACCCAAATGACCTATAATTTGGAATGTAGGGAATCCAACCCAAAAAGTAAGCAATTATGGGATTTGTGCGAATCAAACTAGCTTAATTAATTTAATGTTCCTTATTTTTGTATCATAAATGCCAGTACTTTGTTATATAACTTTGATCAAACTTCAAATTGTTTGACTCCTCGAAAAGTGAAATAGCATCCTTTTGTGGACGGGGAATAATAACTAATAACTTGTATATAAATTTGAAAAAGTGAAGTTCCAACCAATTTTAATAAGAGTACTTTTATTGTTTTTTTAAAAAAATTGTGCTTTTTACCCATGTATAGCAGTAAAAGTTAGATTGCCAAGCTTGAGGCCTTTTATTTACCCTGTGTGTTTGTGCCCTATCGGCTTATGGCTTTCCACAATACTTGTCATGCATCAAATCTATCTTTTTTGTGCACCACCAAAATAGTTCCACCAGCCATGTGAGGCCTTGGAAGGCTAATCCAGGCAGTTAGTTATGGGTTATTGGAAATCTGTTTGGGGGGGGGAGGGACAGACAATCGTTTATAAAGCTTTGCTCATTTATAAAGCTTTGATCCATTCTTTACTATGTGCATGGCTACTTTTGAGTTTACTGGCCAAGTGGCCAGTATTACTGTCTGTGTGGCTGTGGCTACATGTATAGCTCAATGGCCAGTGTTCTATGGTCTATTAGGGAAAATCTTTATTGGCGACCAAAGCTCTGGATAAAGATTTCTGAAAACTTTTTCAGGCCAGGTTGGTTTTAATTTCCCTACCTATCCTACTTAAATTTTGAGTTTAATAACTTTTTCTTGCAATCACTGGTAACTAATGAGTGAATCTTGGTTATGGTAGTAACTGAGGTCACTTTGCATGAGTCATTTACCTGAACCCTACATGTGTAACTAATTTAAGTCATCTGAATATGTCTATTGACCTAAAACTGTGAAATATGTTTTTAAGTGGCTGTTCTTTAGAGAATTACTCTCGTTACTGTTTTGTGGTTTCCCTTGTACTCAACTCATCTTGCAATTATTATACAATGCTATCGATTCATCTGCAGCTTTTGCATAAGCATGAGCATACCTCCATAAGCTTTATGTGTGTTCATGTGGTCATGGTACAAGTTGGTAAATTATCATTTTGAAATTTAAGTCATCTGCAGCTTTTGCATAAGCATGAGCATACCTCCATAAGCATGGCAATTATTATACATTGGGAGTACAAGTTGGTAAATTATCAATCGGTGAAATATGGTCATTGCACATCCCATCTGTCCACATAATTTTCAGTTGTGGTCATGGTACAAAAAGAAAATGTCCAAGCCTGTGCACATTTATTCATGTTGGAAGTGTGATGATCAGCTCATTTGTTACATATAAGATGAAGTCGAACCATTTAGTTCCCCAATGCATCGCTTTTGTATTGGCAAGATTTGTTGATTTTTCTTTAAATATGAATTGTTGATTTTCATCTATATTTTCTTTTGTATAGCATCTACGCCAGATATTTGCAGCCTCGTAAGACCAGCTTGATGGTTCCTCTATTATTCTGTGCAATGTGTCTTGCATGTTTTGTAAGTTTATGAACCAAATTCTGTTTGGATGCAACGCTGGCCGGCCACTTGCCTGGGCATTTCACCCGCCTGTGAACTGCCTGCCATAACCAACGAAGAATTAGTTGGAGCATTTGGTTGAATCCCTGGACAACAGCCTGAGTGGGTAGAACAGTCAGGCAGCATTTGGTAAGAACAGCCGGAGTTGCACTCAATTGATTAGAGTATACTGGAGTTCAGATTAACTTCGAAATAAAACATTTTAGTTGTCATGAAGTCATGGCTTACAGCTGGAGCACTTTTCACGGTATAAATATAAATAATCATTCAGTAATAATCACCGCTTTCAGCAAAGCATGTTTGAGCTCTAGTCTTGAAGCATGTTTGAGCTCGTCGAGTGGAGTCGGAGAACGACTTCCATTCCCGTTACGGAGGGAGTACTAGCCAAATAATATTAATAAGCCGGTTGATTTAATAGTGTTTTGTGAGGAAGAATAAGTGAAACAAGTTGAAATTAATTCAAGTGAACAGAGCTATAACTTCGGCAAATCTTAGGACCGTCTTTTGATTTCTCCGGCCAGCTCCCACTCTTAACAAATATTACCGGACTTGCAAAAGCTTGCTACTTTTTTTTTGTTAGAAAAAGGAATATATTAATATCCTAGCTTCTGCCAATCAAAGCTTGCTACCTTAATTGATAGATATAGTAGATGTGCTCTACGCCATGCTAAAAGCAAAGCTAAGTCAAATCACACAAGCTGAAATAAAAAAAAAAGGAGCAATATTGCAAATCAGAGGAGGAAGATTGATCAAAGGGAAGGTGCTGGAGAGAATGGGAAAAATAAATCTATCTGTACACAACGATCCAGAGTTAGTGAAAAGGCAGAGAAGAAATAAGATAGCTGGACGCCAGATCCGCAACCTAGAAGAACACTCTTCCAACATTGTCCTGCATCTTCAAAGGATCGCTCGAGTTTTCCCCTGTACATGAGAAAAGCTCGAGTTTTTTTTAGAGTTTAAGGGTGGCCCCGGCCTTTTATTAGAAAGACCAACAGTTTAAGGTTCCTTACAAGACCACAGCCACATTGCTGGGTATGATGCCATCAGCCGAGCACAAAAACTCTCAATAGTCCACACCTGACACAACTAATGAACGTAAAGAACTAACAGACTAGCTTTGAATATCTCAGAGATCAATCACATGTTCCAGGCTGCTTTTTGCCCAGAGAAATCCAGCCAGATCTTCCTTTCACTTGCCACCTTGAAGTCCTCGGAGAGCCAGGCAACAGCTTCAGCTGGTGTATCATCATTCCAGTTATTCCCAGACACAAAGAGCAGACGATCAACCTTGTTGTTCAGCTGGTTCACCCAGGTAACAACAGAGGTCTTGATGCCAAGTTCTTAGTCTTTCCAGTCTCCTCGAGTATTCCAGCATATGTTCTTGTGGGCAAAGCATGGACCAATTCTCCACTAACACAGCCACCTTCAGTAGCAGAACACACCCATTTTTTCCACTTGACACCCAGAAAACACAAACTATTTCTTAGCTTCCAGAGCCCCACAGGGCAGCAACACAAAAGCTATTAATTATAGAAATTTTTTTATTACTCAGCCACAAAGTTCCTACAGAAGTAAAATCATGACCAACTTGTTTATCTAAAATCTCAGATACATGACTCCAAAGCTGTTTATCTAAAATCTCAGATACATGACTCCAAAGCTGTTTAACTACTACACAGTAAAAAAAATAGATGATGAATTGACTCATTTTCATTGCAAAATAAACAAGTAACATCATCTAGCTCTTTCCTAATGGATAAATTGTCTCTAGTTAAGAGCTTATTTTTTGATAGAAGCCAAAGGAAAAAATGAATCCTAGGAGGAACCTCTATAGACCACAAGGCTGGTGTATGCACTAGAATGATCCCCTAAAATTGATAATTCTATATAAATACTGGGAGGAGTAAACTCCTTTGGAGTCAAATTGCCAAATCAAGGCATCCTCTTCTTCAGTAAAGACAATGGTTGAAGCTAGTTGAACAATTTCCATCCAAAGATTATAGAGTCTATTATCAAAGCATCTTCTAAAAGTACATTTCAGGTTTGAACCATCCGATAAAGACTCCACTGTTTCAGACTTTTCATTCACTAAGATGTAAATCTCCTAGTATTGTATAGCCAAACTCGAAGAACCTAGCCAATTGTCCTCCCAAAACTTACATTTCTTCCCATTACCTATAGCCCATCTATAACCCATCTTGGCTGCAGAAGCAGCCCAAATCATCCCTTTAAAAAATTGAGAAGCCCCAATAGTTGGACTAGCAAAGATATTTGGCTTGTCAGGCCCAAATCATCCCTTTAAAAAATTGAGAAGCCCCAATAGTTGGACTAGCAAAGATATTTGGCTTGTCAGTTCTATATTTAAAATCTAAAAACTGTCTCCATAACTTATGTCTATCTAGATTATACCTCTTGATCCAGGATGCTAGTAAACAAACATTTAAATCTCTAATGCTTGGGACACCTAGGTCACCAAATTCCTTAAGCATACTAACACTTTCCCGGTTAGCTAAATGAAACTTATGGGCATCTGGCTCATCACTCCAAAGACAATTAGCTAAATGTGAATTCAGAATCCTAATTGCCCATTTTGGGAACTTGATAAAGGATAGGAGGTAAACCGGGATACTAACCAAGCAAGCTCTAACCAAAACCAATTTTGCAGCATAGGACAAAAGTCTACCCCTCCAACCAGACATACTTTTAAGCATCTTATCCACTAAGGGTTGGATATCCTCTCTTTTAAGTTTCTCAAAGTGTAGAGGAACACCTAAATATTTAATAGGTAGTTTCCCAATAGGGCAAGAGAATAGGTGCCCTAATCTATGAACTGACTCTTCATCTACATTTATTGGAATCAGCTCACTTTTATGGAAGTTAATCCTCATGCCAGATAACTGTTCAAACCACATTAGGATCCCTTTGAGATTTTTAGCATAGCCATCTTCTATTCTAGAGAAAAGGACTGTATCATCTGCATATTGCAGAGATATAATACCTCCCTCCCTAAAATCTTCAGCTACTCCTTTGATAATACCCCTATCTGCCCCTTTTAGTAACATTCTAGTAAGGACATCTCCTACCAAATTGAACAGCAAGGGGGAGATAGGGTCACCCTGTCTTAGGCCCTTACCAGTTTTAAAGAATGAACTATCCTCACCATTCACACAGACCCCCACAGAGCCCCCTATGACTAATTGTTTGATCCAATCGACCCATTTAGCACTGAAAAGCTCGAGTTTTTGCCGCCTTTTATCTGGACAGATCATTTCCCAAACGTTATCTGGACATGAGAAAGACTCAATCCGGCCCTCATTGAATCGGTAGCGCACCTTTTCTTCAGCAATGTTATCAAATCCGGCTCAATCCTGCTCAAAGGGAGAGATAGCCATGCCAATAGGAGGTAGAGAGATGCATATCATGAGCCACGCTACGGGGGATCGAGAGATAGATGTCGTGGGGATGTCGAGCCATGCCAATGGGAGGCCGAGAGATGCATATCATTGAGTACTACAATCTTAGTCTTTCACAAAAAAAAGAGTACTACAACCTTAATGATTGTCAAACCATCTCAAATCCAATCTGAGAACTTATATTTAATACTTGGAGATATAAGTCATCTCAATTTAACAGTTTTCAACAACAAATTTTTAGATTGCTTTGATGCCCATAGTTTTTTTGATATAAAATTTGTCTTGATCCAATATGTAGGTAAGTTTTCCCTGTCGGCTGTGTCTATAAAACAAGCGATACATTTCACAACGAACTTACACTGTAGGTAAGTTTTCCCTATCGGCTGTGGCTATAATTAACAGTCGGTTGTGGCTATAATCAACAGTGATATATCTATGCTTATCACTATCAGTTTTAGCCATATCCCTATCGATTGTAGCCATAAACCAGAGTGGTGCATTATCACTGGTTCAAAGCAACCAATATTGATAGTCCGGTAGTGATTGTTAATTTGTTAATAATACCAGAATGAAATTACCGAACAAAAAAGATATACGATAATAAATCAAATTTAAAATCAAACATAAGTCATGTAAAAAGTACCAGCTAAGTACGTGACATATTAATATATACTGGACGTTACACAATGATATACATGTATATCGAGACCCCATTTATTTGTATACACTAAGAATATATCGACGGTATAATCATATAACTAGTGGTGGTGTCCATGGCGGCGGTTCTTCTTGGCGTCTTTCTTCTGGTGGTGCTCATGGAAGGCAAAGCCGGCGCTGCCCACTGCGACGGCGGCGGCGACCCCTTCCTTGATCTTGTGCGAGTGCGCGTGCTCCGGGTCCTTCTTGGCCTTGTGCTTCTCGTGCATGGCGTAGGCTCCTGCGGCGACGGCGCCGAGCTGGCCAAGCTGCTCCATGTGTTTGTGGTGCTTCTCCTCCTTGCGCCAGTCGGTCACCTTGGACGCCTCTCCTCCATGGTGGTGCTTGCTGCCCAGGAAGTGGTGCGCCATTGTTTGTCGATCGACGATCGAGTTGCGATAGCTAGTAGTCGCCGGCCGGTGCTTGCCTTGGGGTTCGATCTGCTTGATGTTGGATGATCTGCTGATGCTTGCCGGCCGGTGCGTTAATTGATGGAGGATGGATGTATTTGATGATACAAATGGATGAAACCTACTCGTGTTTATATAGGATCTGATCGAATTGATGGAATAGTTGTTGTCATTGGAATTGAAGGCGCGTAAATGGATTTTCATGAATTTCGTTCACGCGTAACCGCGTGTACGAGATTTCGGTTTGCTTGTTCAAGTCATTATCGTGAAATAAATGTCAGTAAAATCGATCACCACAGCCCACAGGCGTCGTATAGTTAGCTGTTGGTTGCTTCGGAACGAATTCTGGCCATGCTGCAACAGAAATAGGAACGTTCCTAGGAAGGTTAGCTTGGCGTGTGTCCACGGCTCTGTTTGCTGTTATGTACGTCCGTGTCAGTGACTCAGTGTGCAAAGCTATGTAATCCCGCGGACGGACTGAAAACAAGAATTTTATTTCTCAGTCCAACAGTGACACGTACACATACATGGATGCAATGCGTCGGCAAGAACAACACCACTGGATTAAGTCATTGATCGACGCGGACACGCATTGTGATGTGGACGGATTAATTAACTGATAAAATGTTTCTTTTCTTTCTGTTGTACGTAGTAGAAAACAACTGAGTGATCCAGCTGATGTCGATGTAAATCAGCGACGGCCCCGATCGATGAACCATCCAGTGCTACGCCCCGTGCGTGCTGGTGCCTAGTGGTGGTTAATTCGGTTGACACGGTTAAGCAACTCAAACGTACGTGTACGCGTGCTTGCATATGACCTCTTCCGTCCTCGAGGTGTGTGGCGGCCGACTTGCAACTAACCCACAAACCGGTTGCCAATTGCCCATGAAGTCTAAAGTTAGGTCTCAGTGTCTCACTAGTGCTATAATTAGCTAGTTAATAGTAATGAATTAGGTTAATACTAATCAGGGCGAGGTGGTAGCTATACGCTGTGTTCGTCTCGCCCCCTAGGATGTTGGCATAGTAGGCGGTGAGCGCGGACATCTTGTCATCATGGGTGATCAGCTAAGCACCATCGACCGGACTCCAGAGCGCAGATGGCACTCCGTCACACCCTATATGAGGCCTTGGCGTGGAAGTACTTGGTGTAGACATGGTTCCGGTCAGGGGCGGATCCACGGGGTGGGCTGCCAGGGCTGCAGCCCCCTGGGAGGTTGATTTTCCCTTATAAATATTGTAGCTTAGCCTTTAAATCATCATTAAGTGCCTTAATTTTTTGTTAACTCTCTATTAATTAGCCCTCCCCGACAGCCTATCCTGCCTCCGCCCCTGGTTCCGGTAGCCATCCCGCGACTGTTATTCTCCTACAAATAGAGGCCTAGACTCCTCATACATATCAAGAAGCAAAATAATAAATGTGGCATTGTTGTAGCCATGGCGTGCTCTGTGTTGGTTGGACAAAGCTTTGGCACCGTGGCACAAAGCTTTGACATGCCCCACTAGGCTACCAGTCACCTCACTCGGCGCAAAAGATCCAGACCTGACCAGAAGAATAGAGGAGAAGAAGTCAGGGTGATTCAACCAAGCATTTTCGAAGCGGCAGGCTGATTTAGGAATGGAGGTGGGAGCACGAGGAGGATACATGGTCATTTGTGGAAAGATCGACTCGCTGGTGCCCATCAATTGCATGCCTGAGTTATTGTGGTTAATGACATTGGCATATGTGGCGTTATTGACTTGGGTGTGCATCAATGGTGTGCCCTAGTAGTAGCCGGAGACATGGTCAGTGGTGGAATCATTGACTTGAGGAAAGCCATCGACGGAGTCCCCGAGCGGTTGTAGCAGATGACATGGTTAAGTGGTTGTAGCTGACGATTTAGCTTCTCAAAGTTCATCTTGTTAGGTGTAGGCCCCCTAACAATGTTCTTACCACGACATATTGAGAGATGCCGTAGAGGCATTAATCAAAGTGGCATCAGGGGAGAGGGAGATGTCATGGTGTCATATATCGAGTCATCTAACACCATGGGAGAACGAGAGACGATGTAGGGGCATCGATCCATGCTATGAGAGATTGAGGATCTTGCGGATACGACGAGCCATTCCATAGGAGATCGAGAGATGCGACGAGAAACGTCGTGTCATACTAGAGTAGATCAAGAGATGTCGCTAGGACGTTGAGCCACACAGTGGGGGTATCGAGAGAGATTCGGCGAGGACGTCGAGCTGCACCAATGGGAATCGAAAGATGTTGGGGGACATTGAGCCACGCAACGGGGGATCAAGACATGCCAGTGATGAGGACATCCCTAGCATCCATTCTTCTTTTGTACCTAATGAAAATGCAGCTGATATAGTGGGTCCAATTACAAGGAGCAAAGCTAGACAACTGCAGCAGAAAATGCATTCTCTGGTGAACGCTAACCTTATTTTAACTAACTAGATTATTTCAGATCATTCTATGCTTTCGAGTACTTGTTTAAATGTTCTTAGGAAGGATGGAGTGCGCGAGCGTACATGGGACGAGGATGATTTCTGCCGTTCAAAACCCTGCTGATCAGCTTGCTGTTTTGAGTGCTGAACTTAAGTTTAAATTACAAATGGTGAATGACAGGTGCAAGCTAATTACACTTTAACATCACTTGATACTTTTTAAGTATTTCTAGCATGCTCCACGTGTTAATTGCAGGAATAAGCAACCTGGACGTGCATAGAGAGGAAGGACCTT
This sequence comes from Hyparrhenia diplandra, assembly GCA_015847255.1. Classification (NCBI taxonomy): domain Eukaryota; kingdom Viridiplantae; phylum Streptophyta; class Magnoliopsida; order Poales; family Poaceae; genus Hyparrhenia; species Hyparrhenia diplandra. The sequence goes on from JADLZK010002970.1 coordinate 37,374, forward strand.
TCAGTTACCGAGCAGATCACGTGATGCACAAGACAATAAATTCGCGAGTTAGCAAGGGAGTTAGCAACCAGGCTGGTGGTTCACACACAATAAAGCTGAAGATGAAGAACAACCACGCAAGAGCACCATTAGGATATCCATGCAAGGATTGCGGCAACTTCCAACTCAAGCCCTCATTTATGTTTTGATCTGAACTGAAAATGCAGGAAGGACCTTTTTCTTGTTGCCAATTTAGAAATACAAACTCTTGAGAGTTCTTCCTTTCACGTGAGTCTTGAGAGACTTGCGGACTTGTTCTTTCGATTCCTGAGGGAGTTGTAGAACGCCGAACTACGGTTCACCCAGTTTGTGCCTTCATGTCTTTACGGCGTGATTGCGTGGGCTGGCTTCGTCGGTTACGTGGAAGGGTGATTGTCTCGGTAGATCGTCGCGTATGCAGACTCGCAGTGCACTGTGCCTCATCACCGGGTCACACGGCAATAGTGTTGACACCCAAAAATGGCGTGGTCTAAGTCACGGTAAAAATCCGGACTTAGCCATATTTTCGAGGGGCTAACCCACCGCAAAATTCGGACTTAGCCATATTTTGGAGGTCCAAGTCATCGCAAATTTCGAGAAAGGTTCGAAAAGGCTCTACGGAGTGCGGCCGGACTCAGCAATGGGCGTCGGTCCGAGTCCGATCTTGGCGTCCGGTCAAGGTCGCGCCTCCGCGATCGGTTTTGCAGACCTTTTCGTTAAAACCGATCGGACGCGATGACCGGTGCGTCCGGTCAAACCCCGCCCCTCACGAGTCCGGTCGGCGGCTGGAATCACGCTGAATTCGCCATCGATCGGACGCTCTCGTGGTCCGGTCCAGCGTCGGTCGGGATCGGTCGGGTCACGGCGTCGCGAGCGGCTGCGAGACCTTACTGGAAATTCGATCGGACCCGCTGATCGGAGCGTCCGGTCACCCGACGCAGGCCCGTGTCCGTATGAGATCGAACCGATTTGTTTCTAATCGTGTTTAGGTCGGTTTTGGTGCTTGAAACGCCCAAGGACGGTTTCCTAAAAGGATAAGACCACCCTCCTCTATATAATAAAGAGGTTCATGGCGATTTGATCCCATCTACATCCAATCGTCATACACAACATATCTCTCAACTTTTTTATCTCTTCCAAACCCTAAACCTGCTGTTCGACAACGAACTCCGTGTTCTCGCCCCGGCGTTCTAGGCGCATCCGCTGCTCTAGGACAACCCTTGCAGTGCGGCGTCTCCCGACGGGTCTTCCCGGAGGAGGTGCGTTCGAAAGGTCTTCCGGCCGTCACCGAGCTCTCACGTTGCCCCTACCCGAACCCTAGATCGGTTTGGGTGATCACGCTGCGGTGCTCGCTGCTACTAGGTTGTTTAGCAACCTTAGGTGGGCGTCAAGGCCCTCTCGGTGTGTTGGTGCGAAACCCCTAGCTTTGTGTCAACAAATAGTTATCGAAATATGCGGATCCTTCGAGAAGATCGGGCCACAACTACTTGTCACTGCGTGATCCATCGATGTGTGCACATCAATGGGAGACCGAGATGCTTCTTATTTAGTACTACAACCTTATTCTTTGCAAAAAGAGAACTACAACCTTAATGACTTTTCTGCATTCGGGATTGTCAACCATCTCAATTCAATATGAGGACTTATGTTTAATATTTGGACATATAAATCATCTCAAATTTAAAAGTTTTCAACGAAAATCTTTTAGATAAACTTTGACGCCTATAATTTTGCACTTTTCTTATACTACATCTTTTGGTGGGTTTCAAGTGATGTTCCATGATGTTCAAGATGATGTTCGCGTAGTATACATGCGATATTCTACGAAGTTTTTTCCTTATGTTTTGGTACATACGATAGTCGCCTTGAATGTTTTCTTTTCAGGCGGTGTGTTGTGATGTTCGCATATTGTACAAGTGATGTTCTATGATTTTTTTTGATGTTCGCATAGCATATACGTGATGTTCTGTGCCTGCCGCCTAAAAAAAATTGTATTTCAGGTGACTGAAATATAGCAAATCCCATAGTTATGATATAAAGTTTGTCTTAATCCAATTACCCAACCAGATTATTTTGTATAAGCCATCCATTTTGCAATGAAGTGGCACTGTAGGTAAGTTTTTCACTGTCGGAATTCTAGATTTCTCCTGATGAGGTGAGCTTCTTCTATAGTGTTTGGGCATTGAAAATTTAGTATAAACTTTCCATACTAGCCTTTTTGTGATATTTTCATGTGCTTTTACTAGTGACAGTGTTTTACTACTAACTAAAAACACTAGGAAAAGCTAGTCCACCATTTTTGTAGTGGTTTTGTGTGGCTATAATCAACAGTGATATATCAGAGCTTATCACTATCTGTTTTAGCCATATGGCTATCAACGATTGTAGGCATAAACCGGAGTGATGCATTATCAGCTGGTTACAAAGCAACCAATATTGATATTCAAGTAGTGATTGCTAGTATTACAAGAATGAAATAACCGTACAAAAAGATATACAATAATAAATCAAATTTGAAATCAAACACAAGTCACGTAAAAAAGTACTAGCCAAGTGTGTGACACATTCATATATACTGGACGTTACAATGATATATATATAAATGTATAATCAAGACCCAATTTATTTGTATACTAAGAATACATCGACGGTATGCATATAGTCATATATCAACTAGTGGTGGTGTCCATGGCGGCGGTGCTTCTTGGCGTCTTTCTTCTGGTGGTGCTCGTGGAAGGCAAAGCCGGCGCTGCCCACGGCGACGACGGCGGCGGCGGCGGCGACCTCTTCCTTGATCTTGTGCGAGTGCGCGTGCTCCGGGTCCTTCTTCGCCTTGTGCTTCTCGTGCATGGCGTAGGCTCCTGCGGCGACGGCGCCGAGCTGGCCAAGCTGCTCCATGTGCTTGTGGTGCTTCTCCTCCTTAATTGCGCCAGTCGGTCACCTTGGACGCCTCTGATCCTCCATGGTGGTGCTTGCTGCCCAGGAAGTGGTGCGCCATTGTTTGGATCGACGCGATTGAGTTGCGCTAGCTAGTTGCCGACCGGTGCTTGGCTCGATCTGTTGGATGATCAGCTGATGCTTGCCGGTGCGTTGATGGATGGATGGGTGTATTGGATGATACTAATGGATGAAACCTGCTCGTGTTTCTATATATAGGATCAGAATGGATGGAATAGTTGTTGGAAGAATCGAAGGCGCGTAGATGGATTAATTAATATTTCGTTCACGCGTAACCGCGTACAATATATATTTGTTTTGCTTGTACAAGTCACTGTCAAAATGAACGATAAAATTGATCACCACCACTATTACAGTCATTGGTCGTATAATTATCTGGTTGCTTCGGAATGAATCCAACAGGAACAGGAACTTTCCAAGCAAGGAAAGCTTAGCATGGATTGCTGTTATATTTAGTACGTACGTACGTGTCAGTGTGGAAAAGCGTAATCCCGCGGACGGACTGAACAAGACTTTTGTTTTCTCACTCAGTCCAACAGTGACAAATGTATGCATGCAATGCGTCGGCAAGAATAACACCACCGGATTAAGTCTTTCATCGACGCGGACATTGATGATGATGTGGACGGATTAATTATTAACTAATGAGATTTTTTTCTGTTGTAAAAACAACTGTGTGTTCCAGCTGATGTCGATGTAAATCAGTGACGGCCGATCAGACATCCAGGTGCTGCACGCCCCATACGTGCTGTTGCCCGGCGGTCGTTCAGTCGAGAGTCGACACGGTTAAGCAACTCGACGACCGTGGCGTACATGTACACGCCTGCTTCCGTCCTCACCCAAGGTGTGGCGGCCGACTTCTGCAGCTTCACCACAAACCGGTTGCAATCATGCATGCATATCTAAAGTTAGGTCTTAGTACCGATGCTAATAATAAAAAAGTTAGCTTTTACTGTTGATGCTAATTACGTCGCGCACAGCCAACAAAGAACATATCATTAGGTAGGATCGGACTTAAAATCAGCCCGGCCAACTTTTAGGTCGGTTATAGATCACCTAAAAATATGTTGCTATACACGGACAGTTCATCGGCCTTATGCTTACATCCAGTGATGAGCACAATACAGAAAATAGGTCAACCAACGAGTCTTATCAGGAGCATCTCTTCAAACTAGAAAGCCACATGACTTGAAGGGACCGATCGGGGCACGGCGGTGGCTATGGAATGCCCTAGCTAGCCTCATCGTTTTAGAGCTTCATCGTTATTGAACCACTAACCTTCCACAACAACATAGAACAAGGAGCAATATAGTACATGGAAAAGTAGTGTAAAAAAGTGTAGCAGTTTGGTTTTTGTCTAATTTTTAGCATTGTCCAGTGTCCACGAAACCGGTCCTGGCTAATGTTGGCAAGGTGCTTGTAGTGTTTCAGCAGTCTGAGCCCAAATTCATAATTTTTGTAATATTTTTTTGAATCAATGTTGAGCTTATTCAATCATGTTTTAGGCTGTCAACAATTGGTTACTTAGTTAAATTATTCACATTGGCTGCTTGAGATTCACTGTGTTGATATTTAATTGGAGTAGAAGTATGTATGCACACGCAGCTGGAATAGTATATCTATCTATATCTCTACGTGTAGGGAAGTTGCCGTACGAGGAGGGTGATCCGCGTCCCCGATGGACTAATAAGTCAACAAAACGCGTGGCGATTTGCTCAATCGATTACTTCGGTGCAAGGGCAGAGGGCATGCAGATTGGCAGAGATGGTGTGTGCGTGTGAATTCTGTATGCATGCAAATCCGCGTTCGTTCCTAACAGGAGCAATTCGACTTTCTGCGCCAACACTATATAAGTAGATGCATGCGGGTGGCATCTCATATCCCAACCATCTCATATATCCGCGTTCATTTCATACAATCACAATTCACAAAGCAACGCAACACATACTGCTATACATCGTCGTCGTTGTTGCAACGCTAACTAGCTGCTGTAGCAATGGGTCACCACCACCACGACAAGCAGAACAAGTCGTCGGAGCAGGCCGCCGGCGATTGGCGCAAGGAGGAGAAGCACCACAAGCACATGGAGCAGCTGGCCCAGCTCGGCGCCGCCGCCGCAGGAGCCTACGCCGTGCACGAGAAGCACAAGGCCAAGAAAGACCCCGAGCACGCACGGTCTCACAGGATCAAGGAAGAGATCGCGGCCACCATCGCCGCCGGCAGTGCCGGGTTCGCCATCCACGAGCACCATAAGAGGAAAGAGGCCAAGAAGCACGGACACCACCACCACCATTAGTTATCGTCACTATATTACCTGTTTATATATGCTCTCCATATTCATTACACATCAATGACATCATATATACCAATAATGTGTTACATATCTATGTATGCCAGTTTTTTTGTCGGCAGTTTGACCTACTTCATTCTACCCACATCAACTTCATTATAGCACATAGTTAGAAGAAGCAGCAATTCTTATACTCTTGCGGATACGGATACAGGAAGCAGCATCACCCCAACTGAGCTTAATAGAGCTTAATACACCCACGTGCCTGAACCAATATATATCGTGTGTTTTGTATTCTACCATCTAATTCATCTTACGTGATTAGCTGCTCAGCGTTACCATTCCAAATTTCCAAAGCAGCATCACCCTTATTTTTAAGAAGTGTAAAATATAGACAATAAAAGATACAATAAACACAAGGCTTTCTACATGGGCAAAAAAAAAAAAGTCAATTAGAATAAAACTTAAGCCAAAAATAATAATAATCAAAAATCACTACTAAAAAATAATTTGTAAGAACAAACTCTATTTTACTATAGGGGCAGCTGATAATAGAGCGCCCCTACGGTGGGTTGTCTATTTGTAAGGTGCCTCAATACTGAGCCGCCCTTACAAGTACCTTGTAACGTTGGCTGCTGATCCCTCTGGTCGCCCTTACTAATCGAGCCGACTTACAAATCATGCTGATTTGTAAGGGTACAGAGGCATTTGTAAAGGTGGCTCTAGATTGAGCCCCCTACAAATAGGCGCCCAATATTAAAACGAGGATAACTTTTTGTAAACGACCTCGATGGAGAAACACTCTACATAAAAGTTGTAGATCTTGAAAAGTTATGGAACTTTGTAGTGGCAACCTTTTGTTTTTGAATTTGTTTAGGGCCCCAAATAGTCAAGTTTTACTCAGATTTGTGTAATATGTGGGGATTGAAATGAGTTATACACACATATGAGGAGGGAAGGCTCGCACGAAGGGGGGGGTGTCATGGGCTCAAACCCCAACGGCCGTGTAGCGCGCGATTTTTTTTCGTGAAGAATGTGCGATTTGCGATTCGTTGGAGCAGGTGGATGGTTGGCTGGTGGGGACCTCCCCGGATTAAAATATTTTGTTTTTTCTATTGTTTTTGAATTTTGAAAATGAAATCAATTGTTTTGTAGGGACGGCTCAATCACCGGCCGCCCCTACATATGGCATTTGTAAGGGTGGTTTGGTCAACCGCCCCTACAAAGTGAGCTCATTTATAAGAGCCCCTGTTAGGGGAGGCTGGGCTAGCGCCCTTGTAGAGTTTGGGGGCCGCCCATACAAATCGTCTATGCAGTAGTGAGTTAAACTCATGACTTCGTATAAGATATGCTAATGCGACATGGGCCACCAACATGTAGGTCATGCTTCAATTTGAACAGAAGAGGAATACGACAGTTATGTATCTTCTCTGGAATTCACTAGCCGTGGAAGGCAAATGGTAGAGAATAGGGGAACCTTACTCAAGCAAGTTCTTCAAAAATCGCCGCATCCAGCAGCAGCACATACGAATCACCTTCCATAGTGCTTACGATGGATATCACAACCCTTACAAACATTCTTATGGTCAAATAAATTACAAATCATCGTCCCAAAGAAATTATTTCAGCAATAATGTATATATACTTACCGTCAACTTCATTAGTTCCCCTTAGCCTCACATAAAGGTCTCTGATGGTAGAGGCTAGCTCGAGCCAGTTCTTGGCCTCTTTCTCCACAAGGTCAATTTGGTGAGGGAGTTCAAGAAATTGTATGGTCTTCGCGCCGAAAACATGTACACATAATGGTATTCCTTACTATGGTAAACCGGATTGATGGAAGACATCTCCACCTACTCCCCGGTCGTGCACCAACTACAAGTACCATACACTGGTACAAAAACCTACTATAGGGGCGGCTAAGGATATATGTCTTGTAGGGGCGGTTTCCCCAGCCGCCCCTAACTTTCCGTCGCTCGGTGCTTGCCCCTGTAGGTGCGGTTATTTGAGCCGCCCCCTTGTGGCATTTCAGGGGTGGCTCGTGTTACCGGCCGCCCCTAATCAAAGAGTCTGGGGGCGGCCGAGAATACCAGCCGCCCCTAATCAAAAAACTGTAGGGGCGGCTAATTAATATAAACCGCCCCTATAATTCCATCTTGAAGAGGCGGTTAAATCTAAAACCGCCCCTACATTGGATTTGGCGTAAAAAAAATTGAAATTAAAATATATATAACCACCTCTCTACAGTGCCACTCCGCCATAATTAAATCAAATGTGGGCTGAGATAATTCACATAATAAACATAACACACAAAAGTCACAATAATTCACATAAGTCGCAAATAATATATAAGTAGCACAATAAATGGTTATAAGTAATAACGTCAATAATATCAAAGTTATACCGCACACTAATTGATTATCATTTTAGAAATTTTTAGAAAAAAAAATCATAGCATTTGGACATCATATGAGAGAGAAAAACTTGTTACAAATTTGCACTAGAAATTAAAAAAAAACACATGTTCCTCAACCATGAACACATGAACCCTAGCTATTTAATCCACTAAAATAATGTAAAAAGAGACTAAAAAAATATGCCTAATCCAGCACTACCACTAATCTACCCTAGTATCTCCAAACTTAAGCTCTAGTTTGCTCCATACAAAGTTCAAGCATCACAAAAGAGAAAAACAAAACCCAAATTAATCCCTAACAAACCAATATAACTTGAATTAAAGGGTAGAAATAGCATTTCATACCTTTTTTTAAGCTTCCCACCAAAGGATTTGAGTTGAAAACCTTCCCCCTTAGTAGAACAACTTTTGGGAGGAGCCCATGGCCTCCCAACCTTTTTTTAGCGAGTTTGAGTGAGTGTCCCGAGGTGGAAGAAGGTGGCTTGGTCGGCCTTATCTCCCGACCTCTGTAGAGGGGGTTACATCCACGAGCCGCCTGTTTGTGTTCACATCGAGGAGCGGTTTATTCCAGCCCCCGATGGTAGTCATAATAGGGCGGCTGGATATCGAGCCGCCCCGCTAATAGTAGTGGCGACTCATAACACAAGCCGCCCCTACTGTGCATTCAGTAGGGGCGACTGGTCTCCAGCAGACCATGGCGGCCATTGTAGGGGGGGCCTGAAAATGTGATCCGCCCTAATCAAAATGTCAGGCGTCCCCATAGTATGCGTCTTTGTAGTAGTGATAGTGACCTATTGCCATGCTTCTATGTGTACCAAGAGCTACCTTCCCTTGATCCACAAGAAAAGAAAACATTATCAACAAATGATGTCTTACAATACAATGTCAGATGACATAAACTTCTAAATCCACAAGATTACTATTACAAACATTCTATGCTTTCGACTACCTACTCTTACGGGATGAAGATCAAGAGCAGGAAGCTGAAGACTGAAAGCGCAAGGAGGACAATAGAGGTGCATGATGCAAGTGGTTGACTGCATGACAAGTCTGTTTGGTGATTTTGAGTACTTGTCTAGTAGTGGATGAAGTTGCATGTTTCTCCAGTAATCAGAGGAGCATCGTAGTTGGACTTGTTTTAAGTTCGTTTAAACAATGTAGTGGCCGGTTAAACTAATAGCAGGGTCGTTTCACTTTTGCTCTGTCATGGGCAAAGTGTCTTCTAGGTGCTGGCGTGTTGCCATGCTCTCTTTTACTTTCTGATAATACTCTATGAATGTTGTGTATTTCCGCTACGAGTAAAAGGAAATGGGTATCCCAGTTGGAAAAAAAAAAAGCAAAGGAGTTAGCAAGCAGGCTGGTGCTTCACACATAATAAAGCTGAAGATGAAGACAAACCACACAAGGGCACCATTAGGCCAATCTCAATGGAGTGTTTCACCTCCGGTTTTCAAGACGTGAAACTTTGGCATGAAATAGGCGCCTTCCTCAATGCATAGTTGCATTGCACGGTTTCATGGGCTCACAAAGTCCCACGGTCTCTCTCTCATTGGACGGTTTCATTGCAGTTCCATGGTGAAACACTATTTCTGTTTCAATGAGGATTGCACACCGTTTTCAACATATGGGAAAAGGGCTCAAGGGTTTCACCATGGTGAAGCGTTTCCCTTCTCTCTCACGGTTTCATGCAAAAGTAAAATTCTGCCGATGTGACACCCTATTTAATGTGTATGAAACGTCCGTAAAACTTCCATTGAGACTGGCCTTAGGATATCCATGCAAGGATTGCGGCAACTTCCAACTCAAGCGCTCATTTATGTTTTGATCTGAACTGAAAACGCCATGCAAGGAATCTTGAGAGGATTGCAGACTTGTTCTTTCGATTCGATGGAGTTGTAGAATGCCGAACGTGGTTCACCCGGTTTGTGCCTTCACGTCTTTACGACGTGATTGCGTGGGGCTGGCTTCCTCGTTACGTGGAAGGGTGATTGTCTCGGTAGATCGTCGCGTGTGTAGACTCGCAAGTGCACTATGCCTCATTACCGGTCACACAACAATAGTTATCAAGTTTGCTGATCCTTCGAGAAGATCGGGCCACAACTACTTGTCACCGTGATCCATCGATGTGTGCACATCAATGGGAGACCGAGATGCTTCTCATTTAGTAATACAACCTTAATCTTTTTGCAAAAAAGAGCACTACAACCTTAATGAATCTTCTGTATTCAGAATTGTCAACCATCTCAATTTTAATATGAGGACTTATGTTTAATATTTAGACATATAAATCTACTCAAATATTCTTGGGGCCTGGATTATTTGGAAACATTGGAATGCATGTGTTTTTGAAGGGTCTTCACCTTCGATTAATTTGATTTGGAGTGAGATGAGGAATGAGCACATCCTCTAGTACTTGGCTGGGGTGAAAAAGCTAGAAGGGCTAGGTCTGTTCAGACCAGGTCGTCCCTCTAGTTAAGGTCGTGTCGGGTTTGTTTCCTATGTGTTGCTTTCTTAAGTTTGTGTAATCGCCTCTCAATTTGGTCCCCGTATGAATAAGGATCCTGTTGGGGACCCACCTTTTTCATTCTCTTTAATACAGTGAAACGTAACTCTCCCTGCGTTTTCCAAAGAAAAAAATCATTCAAATTTAAAAGTTTTCAACTAAAATTTTTTAGATCGCTTTAACGCCTATAATTTGCACTTTTTTAGGTAAGTTTTCACTGTCGGAATTCTAGATTTCTCCTAGTGAGGTGAGCTTCTCCTATAGTGTTGGGCATTGAAAATTTAGTAGACTTTCCATACTAAATGCCTGTTTGTGATATTCTCATGTGCTTTTACTAATGGCAGTGTTTTACTACTAACTAAAAAAACACTAGGAAAAGCAAGCCCACCATTTTTGCAGTGGTTTGTGTGGCTATAATCAACAGTGATATATCAGCGCTTATCACTCTCTGTTTTAGCCATATCTCTAGCAACGATTGTAGGCATAAACCGGGTGATGCATTATCACTGCTGGTTACAAAGCAACCAATATTGATAGTTTAGTAGTGATTGCTAGTAATACAAGAATGAAATAACCGAACAAAAAGATATACAATAATAAATCAAATTTAAAATCAAACACAAGTCATGTAAAAAGTACTAGCTAAGTGTGTGGCACATTAATATATACTGGACGTTACAATGATATATACATAAAGTATATTTGAGACCCCATTTATTTGTATACTAAGAATTCATATGCATAGTCATGTATCAACTAGTGGTGGTGTCCATGGCGGCGGTGCTTCTTGGCGTCTTTCTTCTGGTGGTGCTCGTGGAAGGCAAAGCCGGCGCTGCCCACGGCGACGGCGGCGGCGACCTCTTCCTTGATCTTGTGCGAGTGCGCGTGCTCCGGGTCCTTCTTCGCCTTGTGCTTCTCGTGCATGGCGTAGGCTCCTGCGGCAACGGCGCCGAGCTGGGCAAGCTGCTCCATGTGCTTGTGGTGCTTCTCCTCCTTGCGCCAGTCGGTCACCTTGGACGCCTCTGATCCTCCATGGTGGTGCTTGCTGCCCAGGAAGTGGTGCGCCATTGTTTGGATCGACGCGATTGAGTTACGCTAGCTAGTCGCCTGCCGGTGCTTGCCTTGGGTAATGGGGTTCGATCGATCTGCTGGATGATCTTCTGATGCTTGCCGGCGCGTTGATGGATGGATGATGGGTGTATTTGATGATACTAATGGATGGAACCTGCTCGTGTTTATATAGAGGATCGGAATGGATGGAATAGCTGTTGGAAGAATCGAAGGCGCGTAGATGGATTTTGGCGAATTAATATTTCGTTCACGCGTAATCGCGTACAATATATATTTGTTTTGCTTGTACAAGTCACTGTCAAAATGAACGATAAAATTGATCACCACCACTATTACACAGTCATTAATTGGTCGTATAGTTAGTTGGTTGCTTCGGAATGAATCCAACAGGATCCCAAGGAAGGAAAGCTTAGCTTGGCGTGTCCATGTCCATGGCTCTATTTGCCGAATTGCTGACGGATTGAACAAGACTTTTGTTTCTCAGCCCAACAGTGACAAATGTATGCATGCAATGCGTCGGCAGAACAACACCACCCGATTAAGTCTTTCATCGACGCGGACATTGATGATGATGTGGACGGATTAATTATTATAACTATATTAAGTGATGAGATTTTTTTCTATTGTAAAAAACAACTGTGTGGTCCAGCTGAGATGTCGATGTAAATCAGTGACGGCCGATCAGACATCCAGGTGCTACATGCCCCATACGTGCTGTTGCCTGGTGGTCGTTCAGTCGAGAGACGACACGGTTAAGCAACTCGACGACCGTACATCTACGCCTGCTTCCGTCCTCCCCAGGTGTGGCGGCCGACTTCTGCAGCTTCGCCACAAACCGGTTGCAATCACGCATGTCTAAAGTTAGGTCTTGGGGCCTGTTTGGTTCCCATGAGATTAGGGGACTAGGAACTAATTTTTAGTCTTATTTTAGTCCCTAAATAACCAAGCATAAGGACTAGGGAATAACTCTTAGTCTGAATTAGTCCTTATTTCAATAAACTCTTGGGAGAGGCCAGAGAGTAATTTTTAGTCTAATTTAGTCCCTAATCCCTACTCCCATGAACCAAACAGGCCCTTTAGTACTGATGCTAATAATAAAATAAGTTAGCTTTTTAGTGTTGATGCTAATTACGTCGCACAACCAACAAAAGAACATATCATTAGGTAGGATCGGACTTGGGGCATGTTTGGATGGAGGGACTAGAGACTAATAGGGACTAAAAATTAGTCCCTAGCCCCTCCCAAGAGTCTAGTGAAATTGGGGCTAATTGAGACTAAAAAATTAGTCCCTAGTTCTTATGTTTGGTTATTTAGGGACTAAATGAGACTAAAAATTAGTCTCTAGTCTCTAGTCTCTAGTCTCATGGGAACCAAGCAGGGCTTTTAAAATCAGCCAGGCCAACTTTTTAGGTCGGTCATCGATCACCTAACAAGTTCATTGGCCTTATGCCTCTAGTGATGAGCGCAATACGAACCGTCGTTCTGTCACTCCCGCGGGCTGGCGACAAGCCCCTAGCCGCTGCCGCCGCCCCTCCCCCCTCCTCCCGCCGGCGCCGCGCCGGAGCGGGCTGGCAGGAAACTCACGCGGCTCGTAGGGATGGCGGCGGCGGCCACCCCCTCATCCCCGGCGGATCGCGGCAGCGCAGCCTGCCCGAGCCCGGTGCTGCCGTCGGCGTGGGCGCCCAGCGGCGGCGACGCGGCGTGTAACCTTCAAATCCGGCGTTGCACGGGCCGGATCTAGGGAATGCGGCGGGGGCGTCTTTGTGTGGTGTGTGTGGAGGGCGGCGGTCGGCGTCGGGAGGGCGGCGGTGGCGGCCGCACCGGCGTGGGTGGTCTATGATAGTGGTGGGTGGTGGATGGTGTAGGGAGCGGGGGCGACCCGGTGCTTTAGCAACGGTGGTGATTGTGGCCGAGGGCCGCCGACTGTCGTTCGACCATGGCGGCCGGAAAGGTGGAGCTGGGGCGTTTACACGTGCGGACAATCGGATTGCGACAAGATGGTCGGTACTCCCCTTCTACTCCTCGGCCGGCGTCTATACATGTGCATGCAGCCCGTGGCCCGCCGGCCCGGCCCGTGGCCCGACACATTTTGGCCCGGCCCGAGCACGGCACGGCCCGATGCACCGGGCCGTGCTCGGGCCGGCACTCGGCCGTGGCACGCCCCCCGACAAAAACAAAGGCACGTTAAAATTTTTATGTTTACTTTTGACTATGAATTGGGCCACCCCACCAACTAACTTTTCTCTCCTACCACTACCCGGCGACCTAACTTCTCTCCCCACTCTCCGTTCCACATCGTAGCGCGAGAGGCGCGCGGCGGCCGCCGCGACAAATGGACAGCGAGGAAGGAGCAGCCGCCCGGCAGGAAGAAGGAGAGGCGCGAGGCGGCAGCGGCGGCAAGATCGCGAGGAGCGGCGGGCGCGGCAAGAGGAGGAGCGCGGCGCGCGGCGGCGGCGGCGGCGGCGCGGGGCAGACGACAGGCGGCGGGGCGACTGGCGGCGCGGCGCATACAAAGGAAGAGGCTGGAGCAGCGGCGGACGCGAAGTCGGAGAGCGCGGCGGCGCGAGGGGAGCGCGCGTCGCCTGCGGCGTGCCGCCGGGCGGCGTCCCGGTGCTCCGTGCTATCGGGCCGGCCGGCGGCCCAGCCAGCCGTGCCGTGGAGCGTTGCGCTCACCGACGCGAGCCAGCGCGCACCGCGGCGATCGATGGCCGCGATGGCCCGACGGCCCGGCGCCCGTGCTGGCCCGGCGCCCGTCAGCGCCGGGCGCGGCCCGGCGTGCCGACGGGCCGGGCGGCCGCGGCCCGATGCACATCTATAACAGCGTCGCTAGTGCGGCATCACCACGGTGCGTGGGGGCGGGGCCGCAGAGGCTTCTTTGGAGGTGCCGAGGTGGTGCTTCGGGCAGCGTCGGGCTTCATCCGGTGATGGTGTTGTGGCTTCGACGGGGGTGTGCTACTGGCTTGATTGAGAGCATGCGACACGAATGGTGACCCGCCGAAAAGCTTCCATGGCCGTTTGGTTAGTGGCAATGGTGGCGGTGGCTTTGTGTCATCGTTCTCCCTATTTGGGGGCACACCATTGAGGGCTGCCATTTCCTTGCGGTGGGGTGTTTAGGGTGAAAAACCAGATCCTCTTTGGGCGTGCGACGACGGCGCCATTGGCGTCGCGCCTCTTTGGAGGCGTCGCATCCGGAGACCCGTCTCGGGTCATGGCAGTGGTAGTGGTCGGCTGGTGGTGTTGCCTGCTCGTCGCGGCTTGGGGTGCACCTGGTCAAAGTTGGCAGGGAGGTGCGGAGGGCCCATGGGTTGGAGGTCTTGAGTTGTCTTGCATGGTGGTGGTGATCTCGGTGCCGGCGGGGCGGAAGTGTGGCTCTTGGAGCAGTTTCTTATATCGAGTCCCTGGGTAGTAGTTGAGGCTTTGGGTGAGGCGAAGCCCCAAGCGAGTTCTTTGGGATCGGTGGTTCTCAACGGTGCCGCAACGAGATTTTCTGGCTGATGTGACGCCTTGAGCAAGGGGATCGACAATTGTGGGAGTGCAACTTGAGGAGGATAGTCCCGTGGTGGGGGTCTCGTGGTGGCTGCGCATGCTCGGACTTGCGGCGGGCTGCAGCTCATACGTTGGTGACAACGGCGCGGTATCGACGGCTCCCCTTTCGGCTCCTCTTCCGGTGGTGGTGGCGTGGTGTCTTCGTCTTTGTGAGTGTTGTGTTTTCTCTTCTTGGGTTTGTGCCTTTTCTCCGTGCTTGCTCGCGCCGACGTCCCAATCCGACCGAGAGGCAATGATGGAACCTCGTGTTGATGACCCAATCCAACCGAGGGGGTTCTTATTGTATATCCTTGTTTTTCATCCGGGTTGTTGTTAATCGAGTTGTTTTAGTAGTTCATAGTTGTGAAGTTGAGTGGGTGCTAGTTGTGGTGCAAGTTGAGTAGAATTGGTACCTAGGTGTGCAGACGGAGTAGGGTACTCTCCACATTTGTATGGTTTTTTTGGTCGGGTTTTCGGTAAAAAACTAAGGCTGACAATTACCTTTTCTTTTACTCGCCTAATAGAAATCGCGGTAAAACTTTTGCCATCCTTTTAAAAAAGATGAGCGCAATACAGAAAATACGTCAACCGAGGAGTCTTATCGGGAGCATCTCTTCAAACTAGAAAGCCACGTTCCTTGAAGGGACCGATCGGGGCACGGCGGTGGCTATGGAATGCCCTAGCTAGCCTCATCGTTTTAGAGCTTCATCGTTATTGGACCACTAACCCTCCACAGCAACATAGAACAAGGAGCACTATAGTACATGGGAAAGTAGTGTAAAAAGTGTAGCAGTTTGGTTTTTTGTCTAATTTTTAGCATTGTCCACGAAACCGGTCCTGGCTGATGTTGGCAAGGTGCTTGTAGTGTTTCAGCAGTCTGAGCCCAAATTATTATTTTTTCAATCAATGTTGAACTAGCTTATTCAATCATGTTTTTGGCTGTCAACAATTGGTTACTTAGTTAAATTATTAACATTGGCTGCTTTAGATTCACTGTACGTTGATATTTAATTCGAGTATAAGTATGTGTATGCACACGCAGCTGGAATAGTAATATCTATATATCTGTACGTGTAAGGAAATTTCCGTACGAGGAGGGTGATCCGCGTCCCCGATGGACTAACAAGTCAACAAAACGCGTGGCGATTTGCTCATTCGATTACTTCGGTGCAAGGGTAGAGGGCATGCAGATTGGCAGAGATGGTGTGTGCGTGTGAATTCCGTATGCATGCAAATCCGCGTTCGTTCCCAACAGGAGTAATTCGAGTTTCTGCGCCAACACTATATAAGTAGATGCATGCGGGTGGCATCTCATATCCCAACCATCTCATATATCCGCGTTCATTTCATACAATCACAAGGATCATACAACCATCTCATAACAGGTAGCGATGGGTCACCACCACCACGGCAAGCAGAACAAGTCGTCGGATCTGGCCGCCGGCGATTGGCGCAAGGAGGAGAAGCACCACAAGCACATGGAGCAGTTGGCCCAGCTCGGCGCCGCCGCCGCAGGAGCCTACGGCATGCACGAGAAGCACAAGGCCAAGAAAGACCCCCGAGCACGCACGGTCTCACAGGATCGAGGAAGAGATCGCTGCCACCATCGCCGCCGGCAGTGCCGGGTTCGCCATCCACGAGCACCATAAGAGGAAAGAGGCCAAGAAGCACGGACACCACCACCACCATTAGTTATCGTCACTATATTACCTGTTATGCTCTCCATATTCATTACACATCATATATGCCAATAATGTGTTACATATCTATGTATGCCAGTTTTTTTGTCGACAGTTTGACCTACTTCATTCTACCCACATCAACTTCATTTTAGCACATAGTTAGAAGAAGCAGCAATCCTTATACTCTTTGCGGATACGAATACAGGAAGCAGCATCACCCCTACTGAGCTAGTACACCACACATGCATGAACCAATATAAATCCCGTGTTTCGTGTCCTAAGCATTAATTCATCTTACGCTAGTTGCTAGGTATTACCGAAGCAACATCACCCTTATCTTTATAAGAAGGGTAAAACAGAAAGGTCGGCGCATGTTAAAATACTCTCATCGTGGCGGGTTTTCTTTATTTACTATGACAGTTAAAATACCGGTCCAATTTAAATCCAGGGTGGTGCATGCATGTTAAAAAAGGGATTGTGCAGCCGGTGCACTAGGAATAGCAATGTAGCGTGTTGTGGTGGCTGCATGTCCTCGTGTAGAGTGCGGGTGACATTGGGAATTGGGAGTGGGAACGGGGACCATGTGGCGATGGGTGTAAAGAAGCACAAATGTGCTGCGCACGGGAGCCGATCCGCATGTGCTCCACGTCACCGATCCAAATGCGGGGCTGGTGGCAACTCTTTGCTTGACACGTGTCCACGGGGTCCATTTGTCATGGGCACAAAAGAAGCACAACGCAAACACAATCCACTCTTTGCTCCGTGGGAGTGGAAGCGGGGACCATGTGGCCGTGGGTGTAAAGAAGCACAATGTGGGAATCATATCTAGCCATTAATTTAAGCCGGTTTAAGGTCAGTTTGATCTAAGGGCTCGATTCATCCCTTAGGGCTACAAAAAAAGGCAAGACCTCACCCCCGAAACCCTAATTTATTATGTAATCTCATCTCATTGATTAGAGAGGGGGTCCCAATGTGATGAACTCTCTCTCTCTCTTCAATGTAGATCTAGGACTAGACTTTTCAATGTAATAGATTAGAACTAATTGAGAGTTTGGGAGAGCGGAGCTGCGCTCCAGTTAGAGTCTTTGAAGTTTTGGTATGTCTTTGTATCTTCACTGTACAAGACCTATGTTTTAATATATATTTGTCTTCTTTATTTACTTTGTGTCTTTCACATATTTATGGTTAGTGTAGTATTTATGCCTTTACATGGGATCTCCGTTCGTTGTGAGTGCTCTAGTTATTATATGTGATTAGAGTAGTATTTAATAGTGTAGACCTCGTGTCAACACTAGAGGTTACCTGAGATTACACCCAATCCCTACGGATAGTTGTGGTAGCCACAGGTGGTGACAGTTCTGACGGTCGACGTAGTCCACCACGTTGGGTTGGTGTTTGTAGGACTTTAATCAGAGCTACCTAGCCCCCTTCTCATCCCTTTCTGTGGCTAGTGTTCTGATGTCCCAAAGTGCATTTGTGTGATTTCTATATTTAGTCATTCTTTAGTTATCATAGAACCAAACTAATCACTACACCACAACACCGAATCACCGACGAAGGTCCGGACGTTGAAAATTTTCTTTATCGATGGATGATCTGACGCTAAAACTTACTAAGAGACAATCTGACGCTAAATCCTCACTTAGCGATGCGTTATCTGACGCTATAGGTATCTAGATTTAGCGTTGAGTTGTCTCGACATTAAAACTATGTACAAGCGTCACATTGTCGACGCCAAAAATAAATGGGCTCGCAGCTTGCCGGGTCGCGATGTAGCGGCGTCGGCGGCCAAGCTCAACGTCGCCGAGGTACTAGGCCCGTACCCAGATCTGCTGGAGGGAACAACGCGCAGGCCCTCCCTGGCCGCCGCCCGGATGGAGGAGCGCTGCGGCGCGTGGTTGCTCGTCACAGCCCGCCTCGCGCTCGGCCCGTGAGCCGCTCGATGGATGCCGCACGCGAGGAAGGGGACCTCCGCATCCTGGAGGTCGCATCGACGAGGAGGATAGGCACCATGGTGGATGGCGGACGAGTTCGCCTGACCGTCCTTGTCGAAGTAGAAGGCTCGAGAGCGCAGCCTTTCTCACGGCCCTACTCCAGAAAACTGGTACCTCTTCTCACCGTAATAGAGTTTCTGATATGTTGTGTGCTAGGTCTGCAGCGATACGTGTAGTTGTACCTTTTCCTTTGATTCACTACTAGATTTACCTGTACCTGTGATGTGCGGTGTTCACTACTAGATTTACCTGTACCTGTGATGTGCGGTGTTCACCACTTCATTGGAGTCCGTTGTTGGCCTCCATGTGTATATTCCTAATGCGTTGTTGACCACTTCATTGATTTGGCATGCGTATGTGGTCATTTATTCTTCAGTTTGGCTTCAGCATGTTGCTACATAGTTTTGTCGGGATAGCAATCCATATAAATTCATTTAATTGTATCTTAGTATTTAATGGACCATTAAAATATTACTAAGCATTTAACATCTTATAGTTGGGCTTAACAGCTGCCTTACGATCTGAAGGAGAAAGATGGCACGCAACACCTGCTCCAAACCGTGTGCCACAGAAGCAGAGTGTTCCTGCTGGTAGTAATCCGAAGCTACAGCTCCAAGTCTTTTGGAGCCAGAGCCACTGGAATGCACGGTTGGCCTCCGTGTTCCCCACTTCACCTGCTGCAGCAGACTCGGTAGTAAACTGCAACTTTTGTTAGATGTTTAGACCAGTATAAGATTCATCACCTGAGGTCAAGGCTATAACTATTCTGTGTAGTATTTTAGTATTATCTATTTTGAGATTAATTATCAGTGCATGGTCAGAATCAGTACAAGATTGATCAAATATGTATGCACTTTTCTTTTATGAATAGATAGTTTTTCCTATATATATAAATATAGTAGTAGATGGCTGAATTTTTGCTCACTTATTGCTCTGCTATGTGATTTGATTTGTTTTCCTTGTTTGTCGTATCTCAGATCCATCAAATGAACCGAACTGTATGATCTTTACCTTGTGGCTGATCGTTAACTATTATGATCAAGATATTGGTTACTCATTGTACCAGTTATTGTTAGTTCATAGAGTACCTGAAAGACTGTTATTTTTCAATCTCATTTGGTGGTAGTGTCTGAGTGTGTGATTGAACTGCTCTTATTCTTGATATTTTTTAATCAAAGGGCAGCAGCAAATGAAGTTGCTTTAGAGTGCTCACAAGTTTCCTATGCTCTCTATTCTACAGATGAAGAATGGGGCTGAGTGTAAGTGTGGATTACTATGAGAATGGGGCTGAGTTCCTTCTAATTGATACCATCAGTGTCATTCAGAAATCAGAAGTTATCCCTCTGCTGGTACATATCCACATAGCATATTCTGCTTGTTTACATGTTATGCTCTTGAAGAATAAAACTGCAAATACTGAGAGTTCTATCTTTATGATGTCAACTTTGCATATATTGTTTAATGATAATAACTATCTAGGTAGAAGCATTTAGAGCAAGTGAGGAATTGGAAATTTAAGGTTACAAGTGAGGAATATAAATGCTTGTTTGCCAATCCATTCCATACAATGGTTAGTAATAAGAATTGTTTCTTGTTGCTCTTTTAACATGCTTCTATACAGTTTGACAGACACTTAGTTGAGATATGCTATCTTCTTTAGTTTTGATTTTTAATTCCATTTTGTTATCCCAATTTATTAATCCTCCATATATTTGTTATCACAATTTTAGGTAATGGATATGATGGGCATTGCAAGTTCAGGTACTGCCGTACTGCTTGCTATCTTTATATGTGCATCACTTCAAGTCAATTGAATAGCCTGAAATAATAGACACATGATGCTATTGCTGAACACAAACCTTTTTTTTTATCCACCGGATGTGGTAGTGGAATCTGAACTTGATCATGCCTGTTAATTTTTTAGTTACTAGTAACAGTAAGTAAAGAAATGGAATAATCATGGCTAACTTAGTTACTGGTGACATTAAGGAAAGAACTGGAATTAGCAGTATATCTACGTGTCACCATCACTGAATGTAATTGTGCATTACTATGACGCTGACAAGATGAGCATTGCATGGCCACTCAATAAAGTAATGGCCAAGACTTGACATAATTTTCATTTTGGTTTGATCTGTGATGCATGACCAATGTTTCTAATTAAACATATCTATGATAGGTAAGGGAATGCAGGACGAAGGAATGCAAGACACCATCTAATACACCTCAAAATGGCACTTGGAGGTATGTCCCAAAATTTACATGTCAAAATACTAATCTTTCATGTACAAACGTAGTGACCCAAGAGTAAAAATCTAGTGACCAACTATGGCATGCACATACAAATGCTCTTCCACTTTCAAGTTTTTATTTTCAATTTCATCAACTTTGGCTAGTGCTTCATGAGATCGTCTAGTGTCCTGTACACGCACACACACAAATGCTTCTTCCACTTTCTTGTACTTAGTGTGACGGATGGCAATAAATAAGGATAATTTTAAAGATAATTTCATCAACTTTGGTTGCTGATATTAGTTAAGTAGAAAATAATTACCTCCTAGTCGGGGCACAAGACTACGATTAAGGTCAAATGGGCTTGATGGTCCTGCAGTAGCCTATGTGGTGACATAAAGCTTCTTTGTTGGTCCGAAGTTTCGACACAAACACTCATTTGGTGATGCCTAACTCGCCTTTACATTATAAAAACTTGTAATATTGTTTGAATTTCTAGAAATTGGATGTCTACACTTGGCTTGTTTCAAACTTATACTTGCACAACAGACTTCATATATTTTATTCACTTGTCTAATTACATGGTTGTTATATTTTTTGAAGTCTTTGGCGGTCTTTGGCTTGAAGTTCTAGAAAGGGTTCTCCAACCTAGTGGATGTGCTATCATTGTTGCCCTGGCGTCTTTGGCTTGAAGTTCTACAAAGGGTTCTCCAACCTAGTGGATGTGCTATCATTGCTTTTTAGTTGTTGAGTTACTTGAAATGATTCTCGCACAAACCATAGTATGTTTATCCAAAAATACTAGTATTGCTTGTTGCAATGTGGATTGGATGTAATCTTTTGGTGCTTGACTTTGGATGATCCGCATAAAGTGTGCAAGACAAGATTGCGGGTTATATATATATTGACCTTCATGCAATGTATGTGTGTATCTTATATATGTATAGACCTTCTAATTGTATTTATTTTTTTTTCTTTTGCTTATTTATAGTCCCGTTGAACAATCTGACGCTATAAATGGATGGGCTGTTGGATGATCTGACGCTATATATGTGCTAACATAGTATCGACGCTAAAGAACAGTCATGGATGATCGATGCTAAAATTATTCATCGCAACAGCCATTTGACGCTTACAAACCGGGTCCGACGCTAAAGAGATTTAGCGTCGGGACTTCAGCGTCATAGAGAAGTCCGACGCTATATGTTCTTAGGGTCGAGATCGTCGACGCTATATGTGGCTTTCGGCGTAGACCGGACCATCCGGCGTGTAATTGTGGTGTTGTGGTGTAGTGAATAGAGAAGTATTTAGTAACCATGATCTCTCTGTTGTCCTCTTAATTAGCTAAACTACTCATTTATCTTATAATTCTTTTTAGTCATGATATTATTCATATATTACTTTTAAGTATTATTATCCATAGTATTATTTATATTTATCATTTATTATTTATCTCCTTACTTTAATTTAGTTGGTTTACTAAGTTAGTAGATACATGATTGTGAGTTATTAGAATTCTTTAGCCAAAGCTTCCCTGTGGATACTATACTCTAGAATACTCCTAGGCAAAACTATAATGGTGTTGTTCGCGGCGCTTTGCATTTCTTAATTTCATTTTTTAGCACTTAACAAACATCAACAAAGAATAAAATAAACCAAACACTACTACGTAATTGATTTTTTGCGTGATGTTTGAATTTCATTTTCCGTGGCGGGCATTTGAGAAACCGCCACGGAAAATACTAATCAACCGCGTGGCGGTTATTTTTCATTAACCGTGACGGTTTTAATAACCGCCACGGTAAATTGATTAACCATGGCGGTTTTATAAAAAGACCCGCCATGGTAAATGAAGCCTCCACCCCCAAGAGCCGAACGGGCCCATATCCAATGAAAAGCCCATTTCCAAAGATCTCATATATATAACTAAAGCTAGGGTTTCTTTCACACTTCTCATTTCCCTACCGACACTTGACATCCACCTCGCTCCCATCCACCGAGCTCCTCCTTCCCTCCCTTGCGCGACCGGGCGACCTCCTCGGTCCCTCGCTCCCTTTCCATGGCGGCGACCTCCCTTCCCATCCATGGCCGGCGCCCCCTGGCGGGCTCCGGCGGCGACGCGGGTGGGCGCCCTCCGGCGCCCGGTAAGATCCAGCGGGCCCTCCCTCCATTTGGCGGCGACATCGCGGCAAGCTCGGCCAGCCGGGGCGGTCTGCGAAGGCGCTCATGGCGTATACTCGCGGCAGCGGCTTGACCTCCTACTTCGCGGATTCGCGTGGCGACCTCGTCGAGCTCTCCGCGGATCTGGCGAAGGTGGGCCGATCCTGGGCGGCGGGGGCCGCCGGCGGTGGGAGGACCCGGGCGGCGGCAACGGCGGCCCGGCGGCGGCCGCCCCGGCCCGAGATCCGGGCCCGTTTGGGCTGGATCTAGGTATTTTCTATTTTTTTGTTTTTAATTAATGGTGGCGGGCTTTTGGACTACCGTAAAACCGCCGCGGACCCTACGCTCATGGCGGTCCGCTTTAAAACCGCCCACGGAAAATAAAATTTGACCGCCACCGATTAATCAAATCGGTAGTAGTGAAAACTTACTTTAATTATGAAGTCGAATACCGGATAATCTCATAAATAAGCTTCTCTCACGAAGAGAATGATCCCTTGAGAATACAATAGAGAAGAGCCGACGGGCCCAAACTCCTCCAATCCATTCCTTACTAATCTCTCTATTACTAATAAATTTCATTGCTAATCAAGATCTGTAGTAGCTAATTGGAATGATGCTCTCTAGCTCTAAACATGGAGATATTGACTTCTCTTTAACTCTACTACTAAGAATGAATTGCTAATAATGAATTAGAGTTTCAAAGGGTGGTCTTCATCCGCTTATATAGCCCGATAGGATGAATCTCATCCCTTGGATCAAACCAATCGCATTAGACGGCCTAGATTGGATCTCAAGGTCGATTGTGAGAAGCTTCCATAAGATGGACACATGGATCGATTTGGCGGGAGCGGCCGCCCCTACCTTGTCGGTGTGGGCCTTACATTGGACGGGGAGTCTTATATTGACCTTTAGGTCCGTGAGAATTTGTACTAATGCCTCTGTGTTAGTCCTTTTCTTCCATCTCTCGATTTCTTCTCATTTGTGCTCTTTTAAGAGATTATTCTACAAAAAGCAGTATACACCAAAATTCATGGAATTCATTAGTAATTAATAACCATCTTTTAGTAAGATTGATCCCTTATTTGATTGAAAAAATAATAATTTATTTGAGACTTTATCTACCATCACCATCCGTAAAACGTAATGATACTTCTAGGCCGAACCAGCATTTGGCAACGAGCCACTTCATTCGGGACGGAACAAGAGGCTATTCCGGGCGAAAACTAATGAGGCCTAAATTGGATCGGCTAGTAGATTTTGAATGTATAATTCAGACAAAGCGCCGGTGGTATCCGGTCTTGCAACGGTTGTAAACGAAAAAATATGACGCACAAGTGATTTTTTTTAGCTACTTTGCTTATGTACAAGTGTGATAATTGTAACATCAAAGTAAGGATTCCTTAATTTAGTTTTGTGGTTCTTTTTCATAAAATATTGCACCTGTCCATGAGGTCACTGTACTATTAATCTTTGGCAAAAGAGAACACTTGATATGAAACAATAAATATTGATACTGAAACACAAGATGAATATCTAACTGTGTGGTGCATGCACTAAGCAACTATTATTTACACATGGACAACTAATTGTTCAATTTAATGTGATCTAAGTTTGATGGTGGCAAATCTACACCAAAATATTATCCTCCTTGCTTCCAAACTAAGGATGTTTTTAGATGTTGGATTAATAGTTTATTTAGCTGATACCTCCTCATATTATAGCTATATGAATATCTTGTCATTCTAATATATTTGTAAAATATTTTTCATTACTTGCAAGCAGCAATCTAGCATCATTCATGAGTTAATATTTTAGAATCCTACTACTTATGAATGGAAGATCACTGAAATTGCAATTCAAGGAATATCTCTAGATTTCATGGTCTACGACAAAGGGATGACTGGTACTGTGCACCCCTCTCGTTTCTCCTTTTCTTTCCCATCTATATGCTCTCTCTTTTAGGTCATTGTTCTTTGTATATTCTGTCTTAGCACAGTGTGTTGTGCCTATATACGTACTGTGATAGAGGGTGCATCTCTTGAAGTGGGTAACTATTTGAGCAATTTTAAAGCTGGATTGTTTTCAAAGCATTATGGCGTCCCTCATGATCTTAGTATTACCCATGATACCAAAGTTGCTAGAGATCACGGAACAGACTTCGTGGGGGTCCAAGGATTTTTTTAAGGTTCCAATTCATGATGTTCATCGATAACAAGACTTGTAGCAAGTGGGTTTCTATTAGTGACAACTGTCAATGTTGGTATGTTCTTCCACTTTGTGGGTTCTAGGGATGTGTATTTATTTGTGTCTGTTGGCGACTATAGTATCATATTGTGATTTCGATTGGATTTGGGGTTGCAATGAGTAATGGTGAAGCGTAAAACATATTACTTTCTAAAAATTCGTATGGACGTAAGAAATATCAAAATCACAATTTCTAGGATTATGGTGTAGGCGTGTGTGGCCATCGGGCGTCAGAATCATTTTTTGGCTTTAAACTCAAGAATTGGTAGGAGAAGCATGTGACATTTTTTTCTTCATAATGTTGATGTGTCATTCAATTTCGTGTATTTTCTAGATGTAGTCGGAATCTTATGATGCTTGTTTTCAATCTGTGCCGACAAGGGCCTTGACTATGTAATCTTTTAAACTTGTCATTATTCTACGAGATGAGTTACTTTCTCCTATAAGAAGCACAAAGAAACAAGACGTACACAAGGAGAGCAAAAGGAGAGAGCACATGAAAGAATGATTGAGCGACCTCAGCCCCCTCTCTCCCTTCCCCTCTCCCCTTTTATAGGGAAGGTGGGAGGGATTATTTTCTTTATTACCCATTGTTGTGGTGATATTTACAACAATACCACTAAGGGTTTACAAATGGGGCCTAAATACCATATGGTGAACTCCTCAGCTATTTGGATGGGGGTCACATGAATAAAACACAAGGATGGGGGGTCACCACAATATAACATCCCAAATAGTAATCCTCAGCTATTTGGTTTTGACAAAGTTACAAAAACACAAAAGCTAAGTACAACACAGTGTGGTACAATTGTAGCTCAGATCCAGCACACACTTATTTCAATACATGGTTAGCTTCATGATTGCCTTGCCTGTAGCTGGTCTTCGAATTGTCCTCTGCTAGTCTTCGATGAGCCCCTCGTTTGCGATAATGTCTTCACCTTTTATCGGCGCCTTCGTGTTTTTTTCTTCTGCGCCTCATGACCACGTACTTCTAGCTTGCTCCTCGTCATTCAATTGTAGTAGGCGAAGTGGTGTCTTCTCCTTTTCTTGGTGCCTTCGCCTTTTCTTCGTTGCGCCTCATGGTCACGGCGTATACGGCTTCCTCCTCGCAACTTCGGTTGAAGCGGCGGCGCGGCTAATGTGGGTAAAGTAGACGATCATGACATGTCTTCAAACCTTGAATCGATGGGAGGGTTGCTTGTGCAATGTGCTCTACACCAACTCGCCTCGGCTGACACCTTTGATGTTCTTTCGAGGACATCGATGGAGATCACTTCATTCCAAAATATTAGCGATGGAGAAGTCAAAGATGTTGGGTTTCATTTTTGGCGAAATGGCTTTTCGAGGACATCTTTGACTTCTTTGACTTCTACACCAACTCGCCTCGGCCTTGCATTGTTGGCGAAAATGTCGAATACGACAATGGGGACCTCTTCCCAAAAAGCCATTTCGACGCATGAATTGTTGGGTTTCATTTTCATTATTATTATTGTCATTTTCCTTTTCTTCTTTCTCTTTTTCTCTTCTTTTTTATGCAAACAATAGACTACCCTTTTTTGTAGTGGTGTAGATAAAGGTGAGGTATGTCGATTGTGGTTGATGAGATTGTGACGTAGTGCGTGGAGAAGAGCGCTGGGCAAAGCATATGAGCGTGGGCACTGGGAGGCCATGGTGAACGAGCCGTTGGGGAGCAAAATGCGTGCATTGATTTCGCACATGGCATCCTTTCGCTGGGCGCACCCTTCGGCTGGCTTGCTATTACTTCACCTCTTTCACTTGGTCCATGCTACTTCACTCGGTCGTGTAGAAGCCAGAGTTGAAACAGTGGGTGCCAATATCGATTTCGACCTCAATTTACACCTCTTTCACTTGGTCCATGCTACTTCACTCGGTCGTGTAGAAGCCAGAGCTGAAACAGTCGGTCGTGTAGAAGCCACACCTAAAACAGTGGTACACAAGGAGAGAGAAAGGAGAGACCAAATGAAAGAATGGATTGAGAGACCTTAGCCCCCTCTCTCCCTCCCCTCTCCCCCTTTTATAGGGAAGGTGGGAGGGGTTGTTTTTCTATTACCCATTGTGGTGCTGATATTTACAATAGTATGGCTAATGCAGTCTCCAATAGACAATACCTCTTTTAGATAATGGATGGTATTTTATACCTGACTTCACCTACCAACAGGTAGAATCAAGCCAATTATTACAAAGTTGAGGCCGAGGACGTAGAAAAATAAAAGCAAAAACCCTTTAGGAGCTTTCGAAGTCATGCACGATATTCCGGCTTGCTACAAGATGAGAATACATCACCAAACACACAACAACAACACTAAGAATCTAGGGAGCAGATAACTATCCTAGAACCAACACTAACAACCAAGGAGAAATCTTCCAAAAGTGGCGTCTCTAACAAGAGCATGACATACGAAGATGCCATCGTCGCCCGACCAGGTAGAAGCCCGGTACTAGATTTTCACCTCGAAAGATTTTCATGGCGCCATGTATTGGAGAGAAGTTATAACACCTCAACGAAGAAGTGGCACCCACCGGTGTCACCACAGTCTAAACGCAGCAATTGTCCCACCAAAATCCAGGCCGTTACGCCAATGACCAGCGAGGAAGATCACTGCTTGATCCGTAACAATGGAGTTCTTGGGATGTGCACCACCATCATGTGCAGATACGGCCTCCATCGAAAGCCATCAAAGGATGAGAGGATGAGGTCTGGTCATTATTTCACACCGGTGTGACATCTGTTATGAATCAGCATACGAATCAAGTAAGTCCATCCCATTCTGGTAAATATTTCGCAGCCCTGTTATCTTCACGTCGTCAATGATATAAGTCCTTTTCCCCCAACCTTGTGTTTCACGAAAGATTCCCTATTTCTCAAAAAAATTGTGAACATGAGCTTAGGTATTATTCGTATGCCTGATTTCAGTTTGAGTGTATCCCAATTGCGGTAATGAATGCAGGTCGTACAATATGCTACCAAGAATTACTTAGCCTCCAATGTTGTCAACATAGTGTGGCGGTAAATATAACAGGCCTTCATTTCTAATGTTCTTTTTGCATAATTAGCTTATGACTTGTGAGTTCCTATTGCGCCTTAGGGCCTCAATGGATACTAAGAAGCTTCTAGAAGATTGTAATGATCCATCAACATGTACCGGCACTGTGAGAGACAAAATCAAGGTTGCAATTGAAGCATTAGAAGAGTACGTGAATCTTAGAGGTGGACGAGGGAGATGGCGACGACTATGGTGTTGTCTTGGGGAGTGCGGCGAGGAGTGTGAGCTTGGTGGCCACGCGCGCGTACCGGGCGGCCGTGGAGAGCGCTGTCAGAGGGAGTACCACAACGGGCGGTGGGGATTCGAGGGGCGCGGTAACGTCCAAAGAGGAGCAGCACACGGTGTGACAGGTCAGCGCGACGCAAGGGAGCAGATGAGGTTGACGGTGCGGTGGGCTTCGGCGGTGGTGTCCCCTGGGCGGGGCGGGGGGCGGAGGGTGGGAGGAGGCTGGCACCGCAAGGGGAGGGGGTGGGGGTTGCCTGGGATGAAGGAAGGGGAGCAGGATGGGAAGGAAGGGGAGGAGACGGGTTGTTCGGCCGCACTGGTCGACATGTTGTTGAGAGCGAGCGAAAGGATTGAGGAGGAGAGGGTGAGATCGAGGAGGGCTTTTCTCGCTTAAAAGCCAACTATTTAACGCCCGCTTGTGATGTTTTGGACTTGGATGGAACAAAAATAGATTAGGATGCCAAGTGTGCACTTTCGTAGTTGGAGGACACAAACTAAACTCGGCCAATACTTTAAGGACAAGCCATGCTTACTAATTTTCATTATGAATGGTTTCTTTTAGATTTTGTTTTCTAAAATAATGCATTATTTGAATAGTCATATTGTGATCAAGCTCCAATTTATGTTAGTGCTCATTGCTCAGTGATCTATAGTCATATTCTACAAGAGGCACCTGTTCTTTTATTTTGTATACTTAACATCTCCTTGCATGCGTTTATGTTAGTGCTAAGTGATCTATAGATATATTCTATGACAGGCACCTCTTCTTTATTTTGTACATTTAACCTCTCCTTGTAAGCTTTTTTTGACTATAAATTTGTATCGAGGAATTAGGAGGGAATCAATACCAGTGGCGTAGGCTAAAGTCCTGAATGACCCAATGCTAGGTCTGCCCATGTAGTGCTGCTAATGTCCGATTTCGGCCGATTTAAAAGAATAAATTGAAACAAGTTGAAGTAAGAACGAACATGGCTTAGCCCTTTTGTTGTTTATTTTTGATAATTTATGATTTTATAGTTGTTAGAATTGTTTTTTATTTTTGTCCCGGCGTAACGCATTAACAAATTTGCTAGTAACACATAGCTGATGCAGGAGAGACAATATTCAACGATCACGTAGAACAGTTCTGGTTGTCTTCTCAGATATAGTATGCACATTTGTAGAATCCACGGTCATCTAAAACGGCGAGTTTTGGACAACCTGACCAACCCATGTCCGGCAGCGGACCGGATCAATTCATACCACACACCCAACCGTACCAAACCCGTTGAAGAGACAACTTTTCTTGCCAAATCCAACCGCATCCAGCATCCGCCCGTCCATTCCCAATCCGACGTCTTGTACCGCTCGACACGGTTTCGATGTTCCCTTCGACCCCACAAAATTCCCCATAATTGCGCCACCACCGTCACCACTATCCATTTTCATTCAATCCATCCGTCCGCGCCGGCGCGCCTCCATTCCTCCCTTCCTTCTTGGAGGAGGACCTCCGTTCTGTCGCCAAGGGATTGAGGAGAGAGAGACAACAAAGATGATGATGACGCGGGCGTCGATGGGGACGATGGACGCGGCGGCGGTGGACGAGCTGGTGCGTCGCCTCGTCGAGGGCGGCCGCGGGGGCCGGCAGGTGCAGATGTCCGAGGCCGAGATCCGCCAGCTCTGCGTCGAGGCCAAACAGGTGCTGCTGTCGCAGCCAAACCTCGTGCGCATCCACGCGCCCGTCAAGATCTGTGGTGAGTGGGCCTCCTTTCCTGCACCTCGCCTATGCATTTGCAATGCATGCTCCCATTTTGGGGCCGCTAATGTTCTGTTCAATCCGGGTCGGATTCTGATTGCTGCGGTTCGGTTGGATTGGATTTCTGATTGCTGCGGTTCCGGTGGTGAGTCCGTGTATGTGCCCGTGTTCATTGGCAGGCGGCTATGAGAAATTGCTGCTTCCTGGATTCGTCATCATTAATCGATTCTAGCTCGGTCAACAGGGATTCTTTGATGCTCGTTTAATTGCTCGTTTTACAGCAAAATTTTAATTTTGGGCATTGCAAAGGTGCTAAAATATGCAATTTGTGAACGCCACGTCATTGTTCTTGTCTCATGATCGATAAGCAGGGTTGCCACGGTATTTGCTTTTTGGGTACGCCTGGCCTTATCCTTTTGTGCATTTCTGGGAGGAAGGAAACCACACTTTTGGTTACCTGTTCCTGCATGCTTTGTGCCATCTTGGTAATGCTTGGTCTGGAAGTGTAATGCCATCATCAAACCTTGCACTCTTCCCTGACGGAAGGGGATAAAAAAATAGGCTGGCTAGTTCTGCTTCTTGTTGGTGTTGGAGGTTGGTAGTCTCATTTGGTTTGCCTTTATCTATGAGCCTCCCATTAGTATGGACTTTGGAGTCATGGCAGCCAAATGTTGGTAGAAAAAGCTAGGCTTGGCTTGTGTACATTGCATGATTGTTGTATTGTTTAGAATGGATGATTAAAAAATATAGTTGGATTGCTTGACTTAACACACCTTATGAATAATTTTACCACTCTGTGATTGGCTATATCTTAAGCAATCCTGCATGTAGTTGGGTCTTATAGAGAGGTCAATGCTAAGAACTTACTGTCTAACCAAACATGATATTTGCATCAGTGGTGAGGTTTATTAAGTTGAATTTACCATTCTTGGGATATCGCAGTGAACAACTGCCAGATTTTGGATGGCCATATATTGCAGATCCTATCATCATGAATTCGTGATGCATGAATAGTTATTTTGTGTAAATCAGGGAAGGAAAATTACGCACAGGATAAATGCCCTTTGACAATGCCCCTTTACGCTTCAAAGCACACCGTGTTTTTTTCAAGTAGACATGATAATGTGCCTCTCTCAATTTCGTCCTGAACTTTAGTTATGATGTGTTTCGATTGATGCTCGCTTGGCTGTTTTAAATTATTTATTAGAAGAAAAATGTTTCATCTATGTATGTTGCCCCCTTGGTCATTTCTGCATATGTACAGAACAGATATACATTTTATTATGTTTCAGCCTTTTTTATGCTTCAGAACTTGTCTCTAAGGAACTCACATGCAATGTGACATGCAGGTGATATCCATGGACAATTTGTTGATCTCTTGAGGCTCTTTGATTTGGGTGGTTATCCTCCAACTTCAACTTATATTTTCCTTGGAGACTACGTGGATAGAGGCAAACAAAGCTTAGAAACCATATGTCTTCTTCTGGCATACAAGTTGAAGTACCCTGATAATATATACCTTTTAAGGGGAAACCATGAAGATGCAAAAATTAACAGAGTTTATGGTTTCTATGATGAATGTAAAAGGAGATTCAATGTTCGACTATGGAAGATATTCTGTGATTGCTTCAACTGCTTGCCTATGGCAGCACTTATTGATGACAAAGTGTTATGCATGCATGGTGGCCTCTCACCTGATTTGAATAGCTTGGATCAAATAAAAGATATTGAGAGGCCTACCGAAATTCCTGATTATGGTCTTCAATGCGATCTCCTTTGGTCTGATCCTAGTCATGATACAGAAGGGTGGGGGAGAGTGACAGAGGTGTTTCTTGCACTTTTGGCGCAGATAAGCTTGTCGAAGTTTTTGGAGAAGAATGATCTTGACCTTGTGTGCCGAGCTCATCAGGTAAATAGAAGTATTTCAACCATTAGTCTTTATTTCAACTTTTGTTCTAGAGTGCTGTGGGTATTTAAGTGTGAGTGTCGTTCGGATTTGTCCCATGCGTTTCGAGACAGTGCCGGAGCTACAGAAATAGGCAGGGGTCAGTTCATAGAATTGTGAATCAAACAACAATGAACAATACTAATTTAACTGTTCAACTAGTGGAAAATTTGTATTGGCAAGGGTGGCTATGTTCCACATTGGCCTGAACCAAAAGCTCCACCCCTGACTTTTCTTCTTAATGAAGTGATACGCAGCTCTCCTGCGTGTTCAAGAAAAAAATATTTTATTTTCTTGTTTTCAGATTCATGTGACAATTGTTAACATAATTGTCCCTACCTCCCTAGGTGGTAGAAGATGGCTACGAGTTCTTTGCTGAAAAGAAGACTAGTGGCGATCTTTTCAGCTCCAAACTACTGTGGCGAATTTGATAATGCAGGTGCTCTATTGAGCATAGATGAAAGCTTGATGTGTTCTTTTCAGATCTTGAAGCCAAAAGAAACAGGTGCACCGCATTCAAGGAAACCTCTTCCAAGCAAGGTAATTATCAAGCTCCAAATGATTTCATCTTGAAAATCATTTAAATTTTCTCTTGCATTATAATTTTTTGGGAGTATATTTATCTCACCCTCTTTTTATTTCATCATGTATTTTCCTTGTTTCACTCTTAACTTTTTCCTCCCTGTTTATATGAGAATGCTGGGTTTGGGTCATCATCTATATTTTGTCCAGTGATACGCAGCTGACCTGTCTGTTTGAAAAAAAAAAAAAAAAAACCCAGTGGAAAATAATATGTTAGCAATGTAGAAATACACCATCACTTTAATTCGAACGGCGGTCTAGTGTACTCAGCGGCATTTTAATAGTCATTTTCATAATTCGCATTCCTATTGTCTGTGTGGATCCCAAGTGCATGATGCATCTCAATGCACCTAGGTTTTTTCCCCTCTGTAAGATATATAACCTCAAGTTCATTGTTTGAAGGAAATAATTATATTTTTTTTGTTTGCAATACTTATCATCTCAAATATTCGTTTTCCATTTGCTTAACAGGCACCAAAAGGAGAGAACGTCTAATTTGTATATCCAGTTACCTACTCACAATCAATGTCAGCTCGAAAAGGGGCTTATCTCATTATGTCTCGGATCCACCAGGGCATGGCACAAGGCTCTACATCACTTACTAAATTTGTGTGGACTCAATCGGCAGCACTTACATTCTTCTGTACAGAAGCAGTGTTTCTAACTTGGCATATTGTCCGTTCTGGTAGTTCATTGCCACACTTCAATATTTAGTCGGGTGGACAAGGCATTTTGTTGGGTGCAGCAGCTGTTTTTCCGTTAGATTTTTGGTGATGTTTGTTTGCTTGATCGCTGTGAGTTTTGTTTGCTTGTGTATCTACCTCAGGCTCTGGGGTATACATCTTGCACCTGTGTAAATGATTTTGTCTAACGAATGTCTATTGACATAAAGATTTCTGTTTACAGCAACAACCACAGTAGGTGGTGCAACTGTGCATTTACACGTGTAGCGAATTAAGTAGTGTGAAGGAATAAAACAAATGGCGTACAGCTTCACATGTTCAAATAATGAAAACTCCGATAATTAAAATATTGATCGGATACATGATTTGCTCTTTCATGAGATACCATTGGCCTGTTTTCTAATTATGCATAACCATTCTTACGGTTTGTCTAGAATTTGGAACAGTGACTCAACAAATATAGATCAGCATGTCTAAAGCCCTTAAATATCAAAGTTTGTCCCATCAACACTTATCACTTCAACCTCATGACTAGAAAATATGGACTTGTAACCAAGGTCAAAGTTGAGCAACTGACAAGAAATTGTAATCTAGACTAGACTTCCAACTAGCAACACATTTGATATGCTCTTGTTTTGAGATATTGCAACCTTACCAAGCCCCTTGACTATGCCTTTCTTGTTATTGCCAATTGTGATAGAATCATAAGCATCAATGCCACTAGTATCAATTGACTTGAACATACAAGAATCATTGGTCACATGTTGAGTGCACCCACTATCAAGAATCTCATGCCTCCCTTCGGCTTTATAATTGACCTACAAGAAGAGACCAATTCCTTTTAGGTACCCAAAATTGCTTTGGTCCTCCAAGGATAGTGACCAAGGACTTTGACACCCAAATGACTTCTTTCTTTGAGCCCATTCATGGAGCACCAATTAACTTGACATGAACACCATTTTTACCCTTTACAAGCATATAGGAAGAATTAAGCTTGATAGAGGATACATTAGCATGAGAATTCTTTTTCATGCACTTTTGCTCTACATGACCAACTTGCTTGCAACTCCTGCAATAACTACCATTGTTTTTCACAAAAATAGTCTTGTGAGAAACAAAGGCGGCTTTGCCTTTCTTAGGGATATAGCCCAATCCCTCTTTGTAGAGAGATGCTCTTTGGCTACCCAAGCACATAAGTAAGCAGTCTTCTCCACTATAAGCCTTAGCCAGCTAAGGTGTGATTGAGCTCTTTTACCTCCTTCTTGATGTTGTCATTCTCGACTTTTAGTAAGGCATCACAAGTGAAACCATCACTACTACATGAGCTAGAAGTTGATATGCTACATGAATCATTAGTGGGAGGAACAACAATAGAGGCATGAAAAGATTCACCGTTGATATCACAAGATATGCTTATGTCGCAAAGTTTTAGCCTTTTCAACATTAATGAACATGCTCTCCTTTTCTTCAATTAGAGAGGAATGAGCTTCTTCAAGCTTAGAGTGAGCCTTTTGAAGTTAATGTGGGGATTGATAGGCTGCTCCAAATCTCGTGACCCAGCTCAACCAAAGGAGGGAGCTATACATGCCTTGGTCGAACACCCAAGGGATGAGGACCAAGGTCCGCTTGCCAACCGTAATTACGACCGAAGATCGAAAACAGATGAACCTAGGGAGCGTTGTCGAGGAAGGATGCCACCTGTTGTCACACCCCGTGGTCGCCGGCAATCGCCGGGGATGTGAGGAGATCCAACGCAGGATCGTAGGGAAATAGGGAGACGAGGAAAGGGTTCCTTAGTTCTCAGTTACGTATAGCTTAAACGATGCATGATTTTCCGGCACTCAGGTTTCAAACTTATTACAGGACCCTGCCGACATGCGGCTCCACAGGTCAGCGACTCTGGCACATAGGGCCACACAACAGCGTAGATAAACGTAAAATGGAAACGACATTATCCAAGCACGAAGGCATATTGCACCATAGCTCTATCTTCACGCTGTCGACGCCACATGCTTGAGAAGCTCATGCATTATGCTTTTACATGTATCCGAGGAAAGCAGTTCCTGGAAAGAAGTTGCTTCCTGCATTTTCATCAAGTAAATGTGCCCAGAATTTTGTAAATGCTATCCATCAATAAAAATTTAGAATTAGCATGAAGAAACATAAGTCATATCAAGTACCTTCCAGACTCCAGCTCGTGGTCCTGCAACTATACCTTCTTCAATAACATCAATACAAACAAGGCCCTGCTTTTGAGCTTCAGCTCTTGCAGACTTCAGAATTTCCCTGGCCTCCCCAAGAGATTCTAGCTTGTCAGTCTTATAAAAGCTTTTGACCCAGGGCCTCCTAGATTCATATATATCCAAAGCCCATTGACGAGCACTATTCACCAAATCATTAGGAGAAACTAAGGCATCAACCAGACCCAGTTGGTGTGCCTCACCACCCTCGATTGGTTTAGATAACTGGAAAAATGATACATATATATATAAATATTAATAATAATCAGAGCAGCTCAACACATGTAAAAGAAGATACTACCAGAAAAAGGAATCATTTCAAAAAGATTTCCAAAGAGGAAGGAAAAAAAGAAGTAGAGCTTACCAGCATCATTTCCAAAGATTTTGTCAGTCCAACTAGACGTGGGAGTCGTTGTGTCCCTACAGTTAAGAATAGGGGAACCATATGGTTGAAAGGACGTTCAGAAATGAATCATTTCGTACCTTGGACATTAATAAATTATTAATATATAAATAGACCATGAATATACCTCCAAATCCTGGAATAAGTCCTGCTCGAAGTTCTGGAAGACCTAATTGAGCTGTTGGAGTTGCAATCCGTGCATGGCATGCCTAAATGAATATATAAAATTTTCATTAATGTTATCACCTCTGGAATAATGAAATTAAATGACAGTGACAAGTATATAAAACAATAAAAGTACCATGGCAACTTCTAAACCCCCTCCAAAAAAGCAACACCATCAATTGCTGCCACTGACGGCTTTGTCGCAGCTATTTAGGACAATGCATAAGAAAAATGATCAAAACAATTGTTCAACAGAAAACTAATAATCAGTCAAGAGCAGTGAATGAATTAAATACCTTCTAAAGTATCTGTGAGAAAATCTACTGCTATGTAACCAAGCTTTGGTTCCTTTACTGTTAAAAATAATAAACCAGTTAGCATTGAGAACTGTAGATAAATTAAGAAACAATTATAAAATGAGATAGTGCAGCGAGAAATGGAAAACGGTAAAGTGTAACATACTTTGGCCTGCCTGGATAGCAGGGAAGAGACTAATATCAAATCCTTCAGAAAATTTCCCTCCTTTCCCTATCATAGGTTATTAAAAAATATAGTCGTTAGGCAAACAGGTGGAGAGGGGGATTGAAGGTGCTGGAGTCTGGTCTCTGCCTTCCAAAATTGACACATGTATTGCTTAAAAAGAATGAAATGCTTTATATATATACCTGTAACAACAATAGTTTTTAACATCGCTTCTCCGAAGTGCTTCTTCATAGTTTTCCTTTAAGCTATATAGGGCTAAAAAGAAAAAGAAATGCAATTTTGAAACAACATACTTAGTAGGTAATGTAATATATCAAACACATGATGACCCTAAATTATAATACTGAATCTAACCATTTGAGAATTATTCTGACCGGATTATATACATATGCATTTGAGGAGCCTTACATATGAGTTTTTTATAAGTGCAAACAGGAAAGAGATGTTAGTTCGTCAATTGTTTGTGCCTTACATATGAGTCTTACCTGTTTGCACTTAGCAAACTCATATGGAAAAAGAGATTTGGGACGACGGGATTAAGCAGAGTACCATACCGTCGAAGGAGAGCGAGTTGGCCGGCGGATGGTCGATGGTGATTACTGCCACGCCGTCGGCGCCCACGTCCATCTCTGTCGTCCCCTTGGCCGCCATCACTGCCGCGATCTGCTCCGATGGTTCCAATTCCAAGGTTTTTCTTGCTGCCGTTTGCTCTCTTGCACTTACGGCTTGCTTGTAGTCGGAGCTGGCAAGCTACTGGCGACACCATTTTATCGGGACCTCTCTCAGTTGTGTTACATTCGGTAGGTAAGTCAACGACTCGACGGACTCTTCCCGCTAATAAACGATTGGCTAGTCGCGAGAGGTAAGGTTGGTGAGCTCGGCGCCGGGGCGCCGGGGGTGACTGCCGTTGCCGCTAGCAGCCCAGCATGGATAAAATAATGGCGCGCGCGAGAACGTTTCAAAACAGCACCGGAACAAGGCAAAGCGGATGCGCCGTCTCCTCCATCAAGTCAAGCACACCGTGTCACACTTGTCAAAAACAACCACCACAAATCAAAAAAGACAGCCAACCACACCATCCACTAATTCTTAGTGATATATTATATAACATCATGTTCTTCCATACATATATATCTTCTAATGCTTAAGTGATTAACATTCTAACCTATTTATATTTCTTCTTTGATAACTTTTAGAACGCTGCAGAGAATCCTTCCTGCGGGTTCTTTCAACAGTAGAAGACACACCTATAAACAGCGAGAAACAGTGAGAACTTCAGTGTCTGCCGTGAACTTGAGTGTCTATAACATGTAACTTTTGAAAAACAAAAACTCAAGAGAAATTCTTGGGCCGGGGAAGGGTAGGAGAATGCAATCTTTGGGGGTAGGAATGCACGCACTTCACACGGGCGTTTGAATATTCTCGTTGCTACAGTTGAGTAAGTTGGTTGCCTGTCGCTGTGATGCAATTGAAGATTCAAAAGTACAGTGTGTAAATAATCTTAACCATGCATGCAGATAACGACCTGGCGCAGCCACCATGAATCGAATCTGACTCTGCAAACATGAATCGTCGTACGTACGTGGTGAATACGAATGCAATAATGCAAGCGACAACAAAGATAAATTAAATCAATCGATCAGCAAGTTGACAACACATTTGAACACATGAATCAATTTTTTTCGCACCGCACCTTGGATGTGGTATGGTCGGTAGAAATGTATTCTACCCCGTTCCAAATAATACATCTATATCTACTATTGGTTGTAGAAATAATAATAATAATAATAATAATAATAATAATAATAATAATAAATGTATAACTATTATTGAGGTTGGTTCTAGATATAATAATAATAAATATGTATAGATACATATCAAAAATAGATGAACTAAAAAAAAAGTCAAAGAACTAATAATTTAGATCTAGAGAGTAAAAAGTACTAAGTACTGCTCAACAATATATAACTACGGTTGTTGGTGTTGCAGCAATATATATATATAATAACTATTATTGGCGTCACCAAAATTCAGCATCCTCGTCTCTCCACCGTCTTTGTTGAGGTTGCATCCAGCTATCAAGCAAGCGGCACCCCAGTCGTCGGATACTGCGCAGGTTCTGCTGCTTCCGACCATGGGCGCAGGAGATCCGTCTCTCTTGATGATAAAGAGGAAGAAATTCCTCATGACTATTATTTGGTGGGGAATTTTACAAGAGGGGAGGAAGAGGGGGAGGCTGGAACGGGAAGGAGATGGACCCCCCTGCCTCGTCGCCGGCGAGCTCGCCGGAGAAGGAGGCAGAGGGGCCGGCGGTGGGTGCAGAGGAGGGAGGTCAGAGGGGAGGGGACGGCATATCGCCACAAGCCACCACCGTCCCCATGGTGCTGCTCGTCGACGACTGGGTGAGCTGCGACGGGCACAGCGGCACCACCACCCCTATGGCGAAGTTCCTCGACGACTGTGGGCTGCGAAGAGCATCGGGGCGCCACCGTCCTCATGCTGTTGTTCAACGCCGACTGGTGAGCCACGAGGACCGCCGTGCTGCCACCGTGGCCATCCTCACCGCGATGCTTGCGCTCCCGTTCCTTTGGTGCCGGAGCCATCGAGGGAGCCACCGATGGCGCCATGAAGGTGGACGAGCTCGACGATTCCGCCTCGTCGACTGTGATTTCGCAGCTGCCCGTGGCCCTGCAACCGCTGATGGCATGGGCGTTCAAGCTGAGGCGACTGGAACAGATGCGCTCGTCGACGACGACCTCCAATCCCCGCCGCGTGAGCCGGTCCTCGCGTTGCTTCCCGTGCAAGATCCAGAATCCATGCGCAGGAGAAGATTTTTTTGTGCATGCTACTCACCACATGGTGGACCCCACTTCGTGGGACCCGCTGCTTCACGTGGCGTGCATGCATTCTATAATTTTTCCCTGGGCGCTTCTGGACTGGAGGCCGCGTGTCCGGCTCTTGATCCTTATCTGGTCCTGGTCTCTCTGGTCCTTATCTCTTTTTTATATTTCTCTTTATTTTTTCTCCTTTTATCAAGCAGCACTGCATGTATCCACGTTAAGACCTGGTCAGTTTACACGTCATCGGTCCGGCAGTGAGCCACCCACCGATTTTGGGATCGGCGGTCTTCTACCCGTCGGCGACTTCTTCAACAACATCTTTGGTTCGCCGTGAAGCATTTACATGACGCCGCCTTCAACCATTTTCAAGCCTACGCTTCGCGAGGAGCCCTTCCCGACTAACGCAACGGGCGTCTGCGACGCCTCGCGCCGTTCACCGCTACCAAGCGCTCCAGTGGCGAATCGGGATATATGTCCACTAGGGACCTTGATGTTATGGGCCTTTCTTAAGGGCCTAGATGTATCTTTCTTTGCTTTAATATAATATATGAGTGGTTTTCGTCAAAAAAAAAAAAAAGCATTGTCACGCTTGTGTCACTACTACGTATGTGAATTTATTTCTTGCTTTTCTTCGTTTTTCTATCATGTGGTAGGTTTTTTGGAAGTGCAGGTCCATGACCCGTTGCTACCTTTTTTGTGTGGTTACTAGAGTTGATTTTTTGCGGTCGGGACATGTGTATCTCCAAATTAAGGAAGCTTGTTTGCCATTTTTTTTTCTTTTCACACAATCAACAGAGTTTGGATTAGATCTGTACTTATATTCGTAGCTTGTCATGGTGTAGTGAGCAGGGTTCTGATAGGCCGGTCGCTGCGTCATGACCATCGAGGAACAGCTAGAGGCGCTGGAAATTTCCCAAACCTCATAAGGGCTTTGTTCGGTTGGTCCGGGTTTCATTCCATGCCGGGAATAACAAATCTAATAATAGATTCAACAATAGATTAGGATTTATTTCAGACCGAAAACTAATTGCAACAAAATAGACTCATGATAGATACAACACGTGACCAGGGATTCAATCCATAAGTCGAGAGGTGTGGAAGTAATCTCGGTCTCTTGTTGTACATATTGTGAATATATTTTGTTGTAATTAGTATTTGGCCTAGAATAAATCTCAGTCTTTTGTTAAGTCTCTCGTTAAATTTATTATTCTCGACCAGAACTGAAATCAGGTCCAACCGAACAAGACCTAACTGGTTCCGAAGACGTCGTCACGCGATCATCAACCAAGCGGCAAGCTAAAAATTTGCTTGTATTCTCAGACTCATGCGTCGCGACCTTGTACACTTGATATGGATCAGTTATTTATTGCCGAGTGAGGATTTGCAAAGTTTCACCGATGGAACATGTTTGTCACTCTGCACGTTAATTTTGAACAGCTTTAGATGTTGTGAAATTTTTAGTGACACATGGTCTTGTTTGCTTGAATCACTGGCGGAGGCACATTGGGGCAAGCCGGGGCAGCTGCCCCAGCTAAATTCCGTCACCCAAAAAAAAAAAAGTGCACAGCGCCAAGGCCCTATGGCCCATAAACAAAAAAAAAAAAAAAAAAAAAGAAAAACAGGCCATCGTACACGGGATGCACACGCACGGGACGGGAAACGTTCTGTCTTCTCGTCGAGCGTTCCTGCGTGTCTTCTCGTCGAGCGTTCCTGTGAGGCTGCGTGGACTCCCGCCGCCGCCCTCTCGACAGTCTCGAGCTCTCGCCGTCTAGGTCGCATCGCCCCCATTGCAGCTAATCTCGCCCTCTACCTCTAGATCGTACATCACGCACGGGAAAGGCAGGCAGCAGCAGCCGATGGGTGCTGGTTGGCTGAATGACTTGTTATTGTGTTACATTGAGAAAGAGATATTCGGAGGACTCTGTATTAATAAAGTTAAGAATAGGTTTCAAGTCATAAAAATAGAAGAGTGCAGTTGCCAAAGAGCCCTAGGCGTGCACGTCCTACAGCTAGAGGTTCTTAGAAGTTGCTAGAGGTATGTGTGTATTCTTATGATGTTAACCATATCCAGCCCTTTATTATTACTTGCTATTTGCTAATTGATATCTTTATCTAATTTACAGGTTTATCTATTTCTTATTTTTATTTTTTGCATTTTATCATGTATTGGTGCAACAACTATCAATTTATTCTTCAAATTTGAGGTAATATCTCAACTTCACATTAAAATTGTGTGATTGCAATATATGGATGTATTAATACGATGTGAATTGTAATGTTTTTTATTTTAGTTTAGTCGGTCATTAGAAGTTCGCTCCAGCCGTTTTTTTTACTGGCTACGCCACTGGCTTGAATGTAGCTAGCTTACGATGTTCCGACTCAGACTCCTACGTCGCGACCTTGTATACTTGGATCAGCATCATCCAAAATTTGAGGTTGTTGGAACCCACGTGACGAAAGCCTATGTCAGAAAGCAGCTGATCACGTCACGTCCGCGGCTATTTACTTGGCGCTCTCATTTGCTATTTGAGCTTCCTCTGGTTGATTATCTCCTCGCCTGTTGACGCTTTACAAGTACACCATGGACCCAAATTCGCAGATCCGGTGGTGCATAATTATTGAAAAAATATTTATCAAAATAAAATAATTATTGAAACAATTAGGCAATTTTCAGATTAAAACTAGGATATAAATCATGACAATCTAAAGAACTAGATGAAGCATGTATATTAAACTAACATGATCCAACAACATATTGCAAAGGATGAACATAATAATTGGTGTAAACATAGCTCGTACACCAGAACAGATTGGACCGTATGAATGATGAGATTAGACCATGAGGATTATATCTATTGTGTGTAGATGTAGTCGATGACGGTGTATAATACGATGGTGTTGGTGACGATGGCGTGAGGTTGAGGTTGCTGAAAGCAAGGTCGAGGTCGTTGTCATCAATGAGCGGCAGCGGAAGACTTGCACGCGAACGAAAAGCTAGAGAAACTATGCGGCTGTGCAACAACAAGAAGAGGGAAAAAATACTAGCTCAATTGGATGTGTTTTGTTGTGGTTGTCTGGTTATATAGTCCTGTCCAACACGATCTAATTCGTTTAGGACTCTTCAAATTGAATCCGCGTAGTACTATAGAAACTCGAAGGCCAAAAAACAAAAAACTAGAGCTACAAAAGGATCAATCCTGTCCAACACGATCTAATTTGTTTTGGACTCTTCAGACTGAATCTGCCTAGTACTATGCAAACTTGAAGGCTAGAAAACCAAAAACTAAAACTATAAAAGGATCCATACCATTCACACAGGTGCCAAGCACCTTCGCCCCCCCCCAACGAGGCGGGTGAGCGCATGTGGATTTTCCCTTTCTCCTCCTCACATTAGTCTTGGGGGAGTGGAGAGGACCCCCATATTTAAGTATGGTTCTCTTTGCCTTCACCAAGCAAGGTGGTACTAAAGGTTTCCCACAACTCCCTCTTGCACACATGAATGGGCTTTTGAGGTGTATTAGAATGTTCTAAAATGCTTATTGGGCCAAGTCAATCTAACAAAATTCTAACAATCCCCCACCCTTGTTCTTGCTACTGTTTCATATAACAGTGTTTTAGCAGAGATTGTGAAATTGAACTTCCTTGTAGAACCTCAAGCTACACTCATCGACAACTTGAACAATAGACTATGCCTTGAATTACAAATTTTTGTGTGAACGAGCTTTACTTAAAGCCAAACTAGTACTTGGTTGCTAGTAGTCTTTCCCCGTGGGTGTAACATATGCGTCGTACTCCATGGTCTTTTTAATGAGCTTACTAGGGACCACCCAAGTCTCATAGACTGTGACGTTTAACAAAACTCATATATGTATGTTCTT
Organism: Hyparrhenia diplandra; assembly: GCA_015847255.1. NCBI lineage: Eukaryota > Viridiplantae > Streptophyta > Magnoliopsida > Poales > Poaceae > Hyparrhenia > Hyparrhenia diplandra. The sequence goes on from JADLZK010002970.1 coordinate 80,711, forward strand.
TCAAGAATGCTCTATAGGACAACATCCTTGCTTGTAAAAGCCAATAGAACACATTGAAACATTCTTACCAACCTACAATATAGTGCCTCATTGCTTCTAAGAGTATTGCATCTTACATATAGATTGGGTTATAGTTTTACTCTCCTCAGTTTTAGTAATAGCTTGTTCTTCCTAAATCCTTAATTATGGGTTCTTCGATAAAAAGTGGATTACTACTACTAAAAACTCACATGAATCTCATACCCATCTCCCTTGATATGATTTCTATTACATTCCACGATAACCCTTTTGTAAAGGGATCTGCTAGGTTTTTGTCTATTTGTATATAAGACATAGTTATTACTCGGATCGAAGTTTCTCAACTTTCTGAAAGTTTTCAAACTTTTTATCATATCTTTTTGACTTCACATTATTCTCACTATTCACTTTAGTAATCATTGTTGATTATCATAGTTCATAAGGATTGCCGGTATTGGTTTCTCAACCTTTGGAAAGCGAAAAACAAGAGCTCACACAACCACTCTGTCACTACAGATGCCGTGATCCAAAGAAATAAGTTCTACTTTTTGCGGTTGATCTAGTCAAAATAGCTTGTTTACAAGACCTCCATGACACTAGCTAGATCACCTCCAAGAGGAAGACATACGCACTAGTGACATAGATTTGACGTGTTCTTTTCAGATCTTGAAGCCAAATGAAACAGGTGCACGACATTCAAGGAAACCTCTTCCAAGCAAGGTAATTATCAAGCTCCAAATGATTTCATCTTGAAAATCATTTAAATTTTCTTTGCATTATAACTATTTTGGGAGTATATTTGTCTCACCCTCTTTATTTCATCATGTATTTTCCTTTTTTCTCACTGTACATTTTGCATCCCATATTTATATGAGAATGTTGGGTTTGGGTCATTATATCTGATACCATATTCTGTACAGTGATACGCCGCTGACCGGTCAGTTCGAGAAAAAAAGAATGCCCAGTGGAAAATAATATGTTAGCAACATCATCACTTTAAATTCGAACGTCACTCTAACGTACTCAGCGGCATTTTAATAGTCATTTTCATAATTTGCATTCATATTTTGTCCGTGCAGATCCCAAGTGTCATTGTTTGAAGGGAAATAATTACATTTCTTTGTTTGCAATACTTATCATCTCAAATATTCGTTTTTCCATTTGCTTAACAGGCACCAAAAAGAGAGAACGTCTAATTTGTATCCAGTTACCTACTCACAAGTCACAACCAATGCCAGCTCGAAGGGGACGATCTCATTGTCTCGGATCTACCAGGGCATGGCATTAGCATTCTACAGGCATTTTCTCTTGCCCTCTGGAGCGGCAGGGTTCAACAATCAACATCACTTGCTAAATTTGTGTGGACTCAATCGGCAGCACTTATATTTTTTTCTGTACAGCAGCAGTGTTTCTAACTTAATTGGCATATCGTCCGTTCTGGTAGTTCATTGCCACAGCTGCAATAGTTAGGCCGTCCGTTCTGGTAGTTCATTGCCACAGCTGCAATAGTTAGTCCGGTGGACAAGGCATTTTGTTGGGCGCAGCAACTGTTTTATCGTTAGCTTATTTGGTGATGTTTGTTTGCTTGATCGCTGTGAGTTTTGTTTGCTTGTGTATCTAAATCAGGCTCTGGGGTATATACATCCTGCAATTGTGCAAATGATTTTCTCTAACGAATGTCTGTTGACATAAAGACTGCTGTTTACAGTAAAACACCCACAGTATGTGGTGCAACTATGCATGTATACGTGAATAGGATATAGTGTGCAAGGATTTGCTCTTTCAAGGGATACCATGATGGCGTACAGCTTTGCATGTTCAAATAATGAAAACTCCGATTAACTAAAATATTGATCGGATACATGATTTGCTCTTTCAAGAGATACCACAGGCCTGTTTTCCGATTATGCATGACCATTCTTACGTTTCTTTAGAACTTAGAACGGTGACTCAACTCTCCTGAAATTCCACAAAAGTCTTTTAATTTTTGCAGGTGACAGAAAAAAAAAAGTTCCAGTATTTCTAAGGGTGCCCTATAGCAGCGCTTGCAATTTCACGACAAGTGTTTTCTCACAGTATAAAAGAAGACACCACCATGCTTCCTACTTTATTTTCACACAGGAGTATATTGCGTTCCATGATTGATAGTGGTAGCCTAGGGCCCTACCCATTCTCACAGCAACAACACTAGTCTTTTTCAGGGTACTCCGGATGCTTCATTCTCTTGTATCCTAGATAGAAAGGGGTCACCTAGTGTTTGACAGTAGCTATTCCGCAGATTCACAGCAGTCTATTATTCAACATAGTCTTCTCCGTCCACAACGAAACCTGGTGTTCATCTTATAGCCGAGCCTGAACTTTCTTTGCCGGTGCACTCTGCAAATAAAATTTTATTTCGAATCAGGTGCTATGGTGCAGTATCATTGCATTATGAACAGACCATACAGAATACAGGTGAAATATTAGGATTCGCGTAGGCAATTTAATGCTATCACGCTAGCATTTTTCTTTATCATGCTAATAATGAGCGTAACATTCAGGATGGCTGTATTTGTGCTAATGAGGTACAAAATTCAGAGTACTGCATGACAAGGTACCCATGTGCAAGATTTAATTTAAGTGCTAAACTGTTTTTTTCAAATGTACATATCACAGAAGTAAACCTATACGGAGTATAATTTACGAGAATGATGGCAGCTGAAATGATAATGACTTGCTCACCAGAGGAATCCCTTTTGCTGCTCTTTCAGCAAGGTAAGAGCAAGGCTTGAAGAAACCGCCATACCGTTTAGTCCACTCCTCCAACTTTCCATGGATGTACTTTTGCACCGATGGAATCTGCCCAGTACATGACGCCTCCCCTGCTTGTAGCAGCAAATAGAGTGTGAGCAGTTATTCAGTTATATCTAATTACATATGAACCATCGCTCAGTTGAAACAGGCAAATTGGACCAGGGTTCTCCAAAGCAGACCTATAAGGTGGGAACCCCATGCCAAAGATTGAAGCAATGTCTAGGTCAGAAGCCTTGACCGCGATACCCTCATCAAGGACTCGGCAGGCTTCATTTATCACGGGGAAAAACACCATCTCAACTATGTCTTTTCTCACTTAGCTTCAGCAACTGGCACAACAGCACCAAAGTTCTCAGCGTCCAGAGCAACCTTATCATCAGTTCCAAAAGAATATAGCATTTACTTTACCAAACGTTATATCAAAATTGCTTTGGCATTTCATGTCACCCTAACCATCACATTTAGCATAAAGAAAAAAATGACTTCAACTTGGTGTTGGCTATACTACAAACAGTCTTACTATTTAATCCAGACCATCAAACCACAGTTCCCTCAAAATCTGTTTCCAGACCTACATTTAGCATAAAGAAAAATGACTTCAACTTGATGTTGGCTTTACTACAGACAGTCAACACCATCAAACCACAGTTCCCTCAAAACCTGTTTACAAACCAGTCAACCAGGTTTCTTTTAATTAAGAAGAAATATGCACCAAGATTTTGCCTTGATGAGGACTTGAACTTGGGTGCTACTGCCTTCCACACCCAAGGCAATTGAGTTAGGCACCCAAAGAGTTAGCTTGGCTATATGGAAAGTACATAACACATCTTGAGGGGCAATATTGCTATCAGCACAAATGAGACTGTACAATAATGGCAACTTCTCAACTGTCAAGACACTAGGAACAGACTAACAAAAAGAAATTCACGACTCACGAGGCCGCAGCCACCAAGTCATTGTATTATTTGGAGAAAGAAAGAAACTTCATATTTCTTGACGAATAACATAAGGGCACGGACAGTCAAAAGGATTATGAAAGCAAACCTCAGGATCTGGTGTAACTCCTGCCATGCTCCTAGATTTTTCAATATATTTCATAATTTCAGGATCAGGAGTGGCCTTCCTCTTGCCCCTCATACTTGTAAAATCCTTTTTTTAGTGGCTTCACCTGAGTTAATCATTTCAAAATAAACCAATAAAGATATGAGCTAGAGAACAAGCTGACAAGACAACAAACTGTTTGATTATGCTTACCTGCCCTATTGTCCTCCATCATCAGAGGAAGTAGCATTGATTTGTAGACCCTCTCTGGGAAGTTTTCAAGGTATTGCATACCAGTGGCCACGGCCACACCAAAACCAACCAGATCTGCCAATCTAGATATATGAAACAGAAAAGGACCAACAGTTTTGAATCGATATATACTCCCTCATAAACAACCTCATGAAATAGAAATGAAGTTGCAGAAACTTATAGACTGAACGACACCAATGCAAAGGTTGAATATCTTACCTGAAAGGACCCATGGGCATTCCAAATTTGGTACAGGCACGATCAATCTTATAAACATCCATACCAAGATCAACATAAAAGAGTGCTGATTGAGTGTATGGAAAGAACATCCTGTTAACTGCAAAGCCAGTACAGTTCCCAACCACTATTGGTGTCTTCTTAATCTTCTTCCCAACATCCAGCAAGTCAACAACAACTTGTGGTGAAGTGTGCTGAGTACGAACTATTTCCAGAAGTGGCATTACATGTGCAGGACTACATAATACAATAAGTCAATAGAGTGATGCAAAAAAAAAAAAAAAAAAAAAAGCATATATCAATTTTATGCTGCATTACCTAAAGAAGTGTGCACCAGCAATACGATCTTGAGACTTTGTTTTCTCCCCAATCAGATTAAGATCAATTGTAGATGTATTAGTAGCAAGGATGCAACGTGAAGGACAGTACTTCTCCAAGTCCGCAAATATTTGCTGCTTCAACTTCACATTCTCAATAACTGCCTGCAATTATGACTAGCAAATGAGTAATGATAAAGGAGCTCACTATAAATCGTTTGGTGCATGAAGATGGCAGGGTAAAGAGTAAAGGCTTGCCTCTATAACGAGGTCCACATCTTTGAAACATTCATAATCAAGGACACCTGTGACGAGAGACATAGCCTTCTCATATCTCTCTTCGGTCATTTTCCCTTTCCTGACTCGACTCTGCAAATTGGCTGGGGAAACAAAATAGTGAGTAAGTTTACTTAAAATAATCGTACTGATTGAAATATCAAAAGATTTCCAAACAAGAAGCAAGATTTAAGATGCTGCTAAACCATGTTCCACCTTTGATTCTGTCGATTCCAGCATTTAGGAACTTCTCATTTACTTCTTTAAGTACCACAGGATAGTTACTTAATATCATTGCAGTTGCAATTCCTGAACCCATAAGTCCACCACCTAAAATGGCAACTTTAGTTATTTTCCTAGGCATCAACCCCAAGTCTGTAGCACCTGGAATCTGTCCGTGTAACAAACAATTAGTACATTGTATGATTCATATATTATACTGAAAAGGCATCCTCGTACCTTAGACGTTGCCCGCTGTGAAAAGAACACATGAACTAAGCTTTTACAGGTATCTGAGAATAGCAGTTCCTGGAAAGAAGTTGCTTCCCTGCATTTTCATTAAATGTGCCCAGAATTATGTAAATGCTATCCAAACAACAACATAGCCTTTTGTCCCAAGCTAGTTGGGGTAGGCTAGAGATGAAACCCACAGGAAACAAGTATAAAAGAAACAACAACATAGCCTTTTGTGAATGCTATCCATTGAACAAAATATAAAATAAGAAGAAGAAACATATAAATCATCTCAAGTACCTTCAAGAGTCCAGCTCGTGGTCCTGCAACTATACCTTCTTCAATGACATCAATACAAACAAGTGGGTGATGAAGATTAGCTGCCTGCTTTTGAGCTTGAGCTCTTGCAAACTTCAAAATTTCCCCCCTAGCCTCCCCCAAGAGGTTCTAGCTTGTCAGTCTTATAAAGGCTTTTGACCCAGGGCCTCCTACATTCATATATATCCAAAGCCCATTGACGAGCAGTATTCACCAAATCATTAGGAGAAACTAAGGCATCAACCAGACCCAGTTGGTGTGCCTCGCCACCCTTGATTGGCTTAGATAACTGGAAAAATGATACATAATATTAAAATAATTGGAGCAGCTCGACACATGTAAAAGAAGATACTGCAAGAAAACAGAATCCTGAAGCTCCAAAGAGGAAGGAAAGAAGCAGTAGAGCTTGCCAGAATCATTTCCAAAGATTTTGTCAGTCCAACTAGTCGGGGAGTCGCTGGGTTCCTGATAGGTAACCATATGGTTGAAAGGACGCTCAGAAATGAATCATTTCATACCTAGGACATTAAGAAATTCTTGTATAAACAGTAACCTGAATATTACCCCCAAATCCTGGAATAACTCCTAATTGAAGTTCTGGAAGACCTAATTGAGCTGTTGGAGTTGCAATCCGTGCATGGCATACCTAAATGAATACATAAATACATAAACATTTTCATTAATGTTATCACCTATGAAACAATGAAAATTAAATGACAGTGACAAGGATATGAAACAATAAAGTACCATGGCAACTTCTAAACCCCCACCAAGAGCAAGACCATCAATTGCTGCCACTGATGGCTTTGTCGCAGCTATTTAGGACAATACATAGGAAAATGGCTAAAACAATTCTTCAACAGAAAATTAATAACCAGTCAAGAGAGACGAATGAATTAAATACCTTCTAAAGTATCTGTGAGAATATCTATAGCTATGTAACCAACCTTTGGTTGCATTGCTGTTAAAAAATAATAAACTAATTAGTAATGAGAACTGTAGGTAAATTAAGAAACAACTATAAAATGAGAGAGTGTGGCAAGAAATGGGAAATAGTACAGTATTCCCAACATACTTTGGCCTCCCTGAAGATTACCGAAGGAACTAATATCAAATCCTCCAGAAAATTTCCCTCCTTTCCCTGTCATAGATTATAAAAGAAATATTGTCGTCAGACAAAAAGGTGGAGAGGGGATTGAAGGAGCTGCAGTCTGGTCTCTGGCTTCCAAAATTGGCACTTGTATTGCTTTGAAAAGAATGAACTGCTTTATATATACCTGTAACAACAATAGCTTTAACATCGCTTCCGAAGTGCTTCTTCGTAGCTTTCCTTTAGGCTATATAGGACTGAAAGAAAAAGGAAATGCAATTTTGAAAAACATAATTAGCAGCTAATGTAATATATCAAACACACGATGACCCTAAATTATAATACTGAATCTAATTTGAAAATTATTCTGATTGTCTTATAAGATGCATTTGAGGAGCCTTACACATGTACTCCTTCCATATTGGAAAAGGAAGACGTTTTTGGATAAGGTTTGGGTTAAACATTGGGAATATAAATCATGAATAACTTTTAAGTTGTTGAGTTTGAAAAATGTGAAAAATCATATCAATAGATTTGTCTTGAAAATTACTTTCATAAAAATATACATATATAACTTTTCAATAAATATTTTTATAGAAAAGACAAGTAAAAGTTGTTTTTCGGAGACCGTGTCGCTGTCCTAAACGTCTTTCTTTTCAAGTATGGAGGGAGTATTTTTTCTAAGTGCAAACAGAAAGAGATGCTAGTTCATCAATTGTTTGTGCTATATGGTCAATTCATAGTACGCATAAACTATATGTGTAGATTGCTTTGGAACATGCAAAATGCCGTATAATCTAAGTGCAACACTATCCTTTCTTTCTGAATGAAACTATCATGTTTGTAACGATTCCATGTTTCTAGAGTTTTGAAAATTGTGCATATACACCCAACACAGCACGAAATCTTTTTGAAGTTTCCATGTAATTAACAAAGGGATTGCGCCATGTGTAAACCAAAGGTATTCTCGATAGGGGGATTTGGACGCAAATGATGGAATTTATTTAATGTTTTTAACTAAATCTTAAAAACTGAACCATCCACTCATAAAAACTGGGAGCAAGTGGATCAAAAATATGCAAATTATACAAGTTACAAAGTAATCATTTGCCTGAAATGATGTTTTCATAAATAAATATTCATGTTATAAGATAAATGAACCAAACAATCTATCTATTGAGTGAAGTAGTTTTCTCAGAGTCAAGCTGTTCATCAATGCTCTGAAGTAAAAAACAAAGATGCCTAGCATCAGTAGCATGGCTTCTTTGTTAGTTTATATATATACATTACAATAAGGAACAGCCACATTGGAAATCCTATGAAAATTAATTACATGGGTCAGGGAACCCCAGCACCCACAGGGATTACCTCAATGCGATTTTTGCAAACATGATAATCAGGAGAAACAAAACAAAATTAAATGAACAAGGTGCTTAGGGGCTGTTTGGTTTGAGGGACTTTTTAGTCCCCGGGACTAAAAAAAAAGTCCCTAGTAACCAAATAGGGAGGGACTATTAGGGACTTTTCCCGCATTAGCCAAAAAAGACTCTCTTGGAGGGACTTTTTTAATAGTCCTTGGGACTAAAAAGTCCTAGGACTTTTCTAACCAAACACCCCCCTTAGTTATCACGAACTGGAAATTTTGTTTCAGCTAGTATATTCAAATTTTTTTTTATTCACAGGTATATAAATTGCGAAATCAGGATACTGAAAAACAGAACATATAGCCAAGATTTAGTTCATATATTGAACTAATGCGGAAGGATTTTCCAAACTGGTCCCAGGACCACTCAACATGACAATAACTAAAAAAAAGTAGAAATAACGAGGTTTCTGTCAGGATGCAGTTAAATCACAATCACACAAAATGAAATATTTCGCAGCAGATAACTTGAACAAAGGAAGTTCGCCAAGTGCCAGTCCCAATTCAAAATTTGCACAATAACACTCTAAGTCCGCAAATAAAATAGTTAAATTGAGAATGCCTTTACAGTTCCGCATAGACCTGTGTATGCGCCCCAAAGGGCGCAATTTTGGATCAGGTAGATCACGGAGGACACAATTAAGCACATCAGTGGAATGAATCGCCATAAAGGAGGTACTTCTACATCTCCCCACATCTAATTCGACCACCAGCGGGCCTCAAACCCCCAATCTCGCATCAACCGGGCAGGCAGAAGAAAAATAGAGAAGGAAACAGATTTGGGATGACGGGGTTGGGCGGAGTACCATACCGTCGATGGAGAGCGAGTTGACGGGCGGGTTGTCGATGGTGATTACTGCCACGCCGTCGGCGCCCACGTCCAGCTCCGTCCTCCCCTTTGGCCGCCATCGCCGCCGCGATCTCTGCTCCGATGGTTCCAAGGTTTCTTGCTGCTGTTGCTTTCTTGCAGTTATGGCTTGCTTGGAGTCGGGAGCTGGCAAGTTACTAGTGCCAGCATTTATCGGGACCTCTGAATTATTATTTATGGCGCGTATCGCAGGCGGTTGCCGCTGACGCGTTGTGCCTCATCTATATCTACTGCTCTGTTTCCCGAGAAGGCATGGGACTCGGCTCAGCTGCTTGTAGAATAGGGTGTTGTCTGAAGATAATAACTTCAGTGCGTGTGCGTCCAAATCCAAGGATCATGCAGATCTGCACGTGTTCGTTTTGAAATTCTTTACAAATTCTACAGGAAAATTGCACTATTCATCGTTTGACTTACTGCGAATTTGTCGAGGACGTATCGTATACAATGTAGACTGTATTCAACGGGAAGAGACGGAACAAAAAATAAACTTGTTGGAACGTTGCGATCGTCGCAGATACTTGTTCCGTGACGCTCTAGAAGTCTAGAACCCTATATGTCCCATCCAGAAAAATAAGTAAACTTCACATATCTGCGTCATGGCATGCGAGTAGGCAACGACAGTTCCGCCACATACAAACTCTCTGCATTTAACTAACAGAGATGCATTTTAAACTTTTTTGTAAAATCAGCATTTTAGTAATAACACGTTCTAAAAAAAATTGTAGGTATAACTCTTTCCATAAGTCTAATGTGCTTGGCTTGACGTCGTGACACAAACACGCTCTATACATGACTTCCTAGTCCTCCTCGATTCCTGGTCGTTGTGGAAAGAAAGGAACAAACGGACTTTCGACGGTGCCGGTGCAAGACGATCTCCGGACACTCTCCTCGAGGTCGTGCACCAAGAGGCTGAAGCTTGGATCGCGGCTGGCTTCTGTGGGTTAGTCGCCCTAATGCAGATCATGAGTGTCGGATAGTGTGGTCGCTGGCCGCCTTTAGTCGCACAATTGTTTTTCTCGCTTTTAGTACGCCACTTTAAACTCCACCGTTTGAGTCGGTGCCTTCTCGAAGTGTGTGTGCGCCATCTCGCTATGGAGGGGGTTGTAAAACTTCCCACTTCTCTTAATGCAAAGACGCAAGTGCCAAGTTTCGAAAAAACAATGTAAGTGACTTAAGGCTACTTGTCATGTCAAGGCTACAAGGACTAGTTACCGATTATATAGGCCCTAAACGAATCGCCCAACCCTTATATAATAAGGGCACCAAGAGGGTATTGGACCACCCTTTGTTCTATATAGAACCATGCTTCTATAGGGAAGGCATCATCATTGAGGCATGGATCCACAACAACAAAAAAAATGTTACATTTTCATTATAGTTGCAATGTCTCAGAGGGAGTAACGAAGGTCGGAGAGAATAGGACCAACATGCCGGACGTATAGGACCAGGTTGTCTTGTTACGGAACCGGAGCAAACGAGAACATTGTGGATGCTCTAATGGCGCAATCGGACTACTCAAAAACCTAACTGAACGAAGATACATCAAAACTTCAATACAGGAGTATGTTAAACCCTAGGGTTAAGGGCATGACAATCCGGTTAATCCCAAACTGATTATCCTAATCAGTCGAGGCTCGAGGGCTAGAGAGGGGATAGGCACAAGCAGACCACTCCTAAGGGAGTCTCTGCTATCAAAGGGGCAATCCAAGAGAAGCTAAAGTCCCTCGTTTGGACCACCTTTGCTCGGGACGCAACCAAAGACACCACCGCTAGACGTAGTGTTTGAGTGCTTAAGTCACTAGAGGTACACACGTCGACCGCGTCAAATGATCCAATCATTGTCGCAGTTTACGGAGCCACCATGAGAATCATCTACATCTACTTAAAAACATTGCAGGATAAGGACAAGCTCCATCCAATTAGAGTATCTTATAACAAACTACAAAGCCGACCTAGCTAGATTTGTAAACTCGTCTTTGGAACATATAAGGAAGACACTTAGACACACCCTACGTTCCCTTATATATTTTGAAGTGAATCTCTATATAAGTATTATCCAGGAACTCTTTTTCACCTTTTTTAATAATACATATTTATATTTCTAGATAAGGAAAACATATATAGACTTGTACAAATATAGGTACATACGCAAAGAATACAACAAGGATAGTTGTCTCGACCATCTTGCATAAAGGCCCCTAAAGAAAACAAAAATTAGAACTGGGACCCTAGACCCTGTGCTCCCCCGAAAATGCCAGAGACCTCCATTGCCAACCGTTGTTGTAGACTAAGACACCATGGCCACCCTTGATCAGAAGAAACCACATCACACCAAGGCTTTGATTTGAGTCAATCGATCGGGGCACACCCCGAACTCCTCGATATTGGATCCAAACCGCCGGATCGACGTCGTCGAAGAGAGTGGAGTTCCATCCACTCGCCATCTCAACGTAGAACCCACAACCACCATAGATCCTTGAAGGAAAAAGAGAGGCTCACATAACTCACGATGACCTCGCTAGAGAAGATGCAGCAAGCGTTGTCTGCTCCTTGGGAAGTACTTTATTAGCTGGCGAAGTAGCTCCCACAACTACCTTTTCCCTGGATATCCTAGCTACATCATTGATTGACAGCAAGCAAACCCTAGCTTCACCATCAAACTAGGCCTTGATAGAGTCCTATCTATCCTATATATATCTACACGGTGATTTTGTGGTCCACCTCCCTCTCGCAACGCTGGTTTGACCATCGACGAGGAAAGGGACCGATGGAATCACCGCCGTAAATGACTTCCACCACGACATTGCCCTTATTTGTCTCTCTACATTGTTGATGGGGATAAGAATGAAAGTGGCGGTTCAACCTGCCCAAGTCTTTTTCACTTGGTGTGGGCTACCCTACACGCACGCCATTGTTGTGAAATGTAGCTGACATCGTGGCTAAGCTCGTGGAAACCTCGTTCTCGTGAGAACGAGAAGTAGGATGCACCTATGCGGGGAAGAAGTACCTTTCTAAACTTGAAGCGGTACACTATAGTTGATGTTGTTCCCATTGGGAATTTGTATTTGACTAGTGGATCCTTCGGGGTCTTAGAAGGTTGGTGCCCTAGCGTGAGATGGTCTTGGTTGTTGTTGCTATTACTGTTGTTCAACTTGAGCTCAGACCTTACATCATGTTATTCTACCTCTCCACAATATTCAAAAGGTCCCTGAGTAGCTGCTACACTGCACCACCTTCTGTGTGGGGTCTTACACTACACGACCTTCTGTAGGTAGATGTTCAAAAGGTCCCTGGGCCGCTGCTATCGAGGCTGCCTCACCTCTGATGGCAGATGTTCAGAAGCAGGCTAGCCGGTTAAGTACTAGAGGACGTAGTAGGGCACTAGCTCCCACTCGCTCTAGCCTGCGTCAGGCCGCTCGTTCATCCCCTGTGACGGTGGCTTAGTGTGCACCCAACACAAGCTGAAGCGACAATAATTTCTACGGCGAAGATGAGCAACATGGAGCTCTCCATGGCCTAAGCTGCAATGGTAGCAGAGTTAGGGGAGGTCGAGATGGAGGTTTCATGATGGTGCTCATGCATTGTATGATTTTTCGAGCAAAAGTTGGTCATATTGTTGCTCGAATAGATCGCACATGTGTTAGTTTGGGGCATATCCAGTTTATATTATTAGTGGTGAGGGGGTGGCTAAGGAATTGTCTTGGAGAATCCGATGGAGCTTCTTGCATTCAAGTTTTAGAAAGAGGTGTTCTAGCTGTCGGAAGAAGCTAGATGGTTGGAAGTTGGTTTGGCGAGTTAGAAGATGCGGATCTGTTGCTTTTTGGAGGCCAGCTGGTTATGGCCTCTTGTTGTACCCCTAGAACGTGAGTAGTCAGTTTAGTTTTTTTTCACCCTTGACATTCTATCAAACTTAGGAGTTGTTTGTGTTGCTTCCGCATGTAATTCTCTCCTCTCTTTATTATTAATAATGTCAGGCTATGTTCTAGATCTTTAAAAAAAGAGCATATGCACGTGAATGAAATGTTCTTCCGTTAAGACCGCCCAATTAGTAGGAATGTAACGAATTACTATAAAACATTGTCTAACAAATCAAGTCAATTAGCAATTGTAGCGACAAGTGATGTACATTTTATTGCACAAACTCTATGAACACCTTGCTACCGAGCGATCGTGCAATAACAGGTGAAACATGAATTTTCTTTAGTTCTTGACCATAGCATATAACAATCTTGCTCATCATTTTGTAATTGTTCTTACACAGGCTCTAGGAAACAGAGTCAAGCGAACCGATTGTCTAGATACTTTACAAAAATTCTTCTTCATTAAATTTAGGTGTATCCTCTTCGAAATTAACATTGTATCTGTTACTAAAGCCAGATACTATGCTCAAATCTTTCCAGGTAAGGAAGTATTCTTTTTCTGAAAAGCCTGAATGCAATGCCGGCAGGAAAAGATAACAATTAATTAAACACCATAAAAATTCTAAGGTAAGACGTCTAAAATCCGGCTCATGTACAGACCATAAACCTTTCCAAATCCCAAGTTCCCAACCAACGGCTTTGACTTGATGTTCACTTCAAGAAACAAAAAACAAGAATACATGCATGATCACACCGACACACAGGTAGGCGTCCACTGTCCACACCCTTCATTAGCAACAGCAAAAACAAGGCATGAAACGTGACAGATAATGGAGAAAATCTCTCAACATACAGAATCAATGGACAATGATAGTGGACAACTGGTTACTGGTGAGCACCCAACCCAAACTAGTAGGCAAATAAGAAGAATTAATGAACTGCAACAAATCTGCAGGTAAATAAATACAAACTAATCACTCGTCCTAGCTACTAACAGTTAACACTGGAAAGTGCGTATGAAGTTGTTTCTATTGCTTTTTTGTTGAAGCACGCTATAAATAACTGAAGCTGTGCAGAGGTACCCGGATTGCAGGGAATATGGCATTCCTCATTTGCATCACCCAGCGCTTGCATCGCCATAAACACAAACGGGATCGCAGCCGCCCCCAAGCACCCGTAGGTGAACACACAAGCAACCTTGGCAGTCCAGACTGCCGCTCTGTGCTTGAAGTGGGTTAAGAACCTCCATGAGAGGCCAAAGAGCACAGACATGGCAGTGCAGATAATGAAGGCATGAGTGTACCAGCTGAGGGAGCCACGGAAGCTTGGCAACGAGATGGCTAGGAAAGCTGTGAAGGTCACCTTGGTCATCTCCAGCGATGCTGGCGGTGTAACTTGGTCCGCCGGTACCTGTTCCGTGCCCCCCGGGACGCAAAGACATGCGGCGTACAACAGGAATAGACCAAGACATGGCACAACGGCCACTGCGACTCCATTCTCTCTTTGGAACACGAAGACGATCGTGAGCACCACCGCGGTGAAGAAGAGAGTTAGCGCGCCGCACAAGGCGTGCAGAATCGCGCACACGTTGCTGCACTGTTCCGCTTCGTCGAAGTCAATGGGAGGGACCGCCGCCAAGAGCATGACAGCACTGGCCATCACGCAGAAGACGAAGGTCAAGCAGAGCGGCGCAACAAGGCGAAGGTCGAGGTCCTGGCCGACGCCGGCCGTCTGGCCCTCCAACGCCAAGCCTTCCAGCCCGAGGAAGAGGAGAGACGTCACAGCAGCGGAGAATTCCAGCGACGGCTCGAGGTTCTTGTCGCATTCCACGGCTGCCCTCTCGCTGTTTTCCCCGCTCACCACCGACAGGTAGCAGCAGGAAATGATGAATAGACCGAACACGACCAGTACGACCACGGATGCTTCGAACTTCATGGCGATGAGAAGCAAGATCATGTACGCGAGCAGCATCTGGAAAATCACACAAAGGTGGACTAGGACCTTGGAGACACGGAACATCAACTGATGTGGTAACCATGTTTTGAGCGCGCTTGCCATGTCGAGGACGACAAAGGCCAGTGAACAGAGGAGCAAACAGACGGCCGCGAACGGGGAGACGCTACCACGGACAGCAGCATCTCCCTGGCTCCTCAAGTCCACTTTCTTTAGTGCAACTGCCACAAGCACTGGGCACGCCATGATCAGAATGCCCTCCGTGAAAGTTCCCACCCGATCCTTCAGAGCATCCTAATATTCAATTCAATGAAGAAAGCAGTCAGCTCGGAGGCCCTATATATAGCGCCCCCAACAATATAGCAAACTGTTAATTAATTGTCATTACTTTTATTTAGGGTGGGAGAAAATATAATATAATAGTAAAGAGGAGTTAAACTCCAGCCTATGTTGACCGGAAAACTTTCTTGAGTCGTTTCAACATAGCCGGTCCCAAGTCAGGTAAAAGGAGGAGGGGTTGCGTTAGGGTTTGGCGAACCAGCGAAAAAAAACAGCCACTCTAATGGATATGAAACTCATAACATGAAGGCTAGCTATCAACGTGCCTGAACCATGACTTTGTTTCCTTTTTCTATCTACCTATCTCTATCTTTTTGTCTTCTGTCTTTTTATGTTCTTTTTTCATATGGGTTTCATCTCTAGCCTACCCCAACTAGCTTGAGACTAAAGACTATGTTGTTGTTTAGACATGAGCAAAACTAGCCTGGCCCGCAGGCCCGGACCAAGCCCGATGGGTTTTGGCCCGCCCACGAACCTTACTGGACAGGGCCTGGGCAGAGATTTTGAAGCCCGGTAAAATTTTTCTTGGCCCGAACTCGGCCCGAAATACATTTCTAGCTATTTTGTAGTGTAAAATGCACGGGTAGCCCGCCCAAGCCCGGGCCCGGCCCGAAAAAGCTAGGCCCGACTTGCCTAGTGGGACGTCATGGGCAAGATTTTTTCGGCCCGAAATAACCGGGTTTTTTTCGGCCCGACCCGAACCCGGCTCGGCACGAAAAATGCTCAGGTCTATTGTTGTTGTTGTTGTAATAGTAAAGAGGAGTTATATAACTGTGTGTTACAATCTAGCCTTGCTATTCAGTTTTGGGAAATTTATGTGTTGGTCAGTTAAAAAACAAGTACTATAGCTGATCTGTATGATGGAACCAACTTAAAATGTACTTTTAGGAGGTGTGTGGATCAAAGACTAATGAATGTTTGGTATGAAATAGTGCAACTAGCCTCAACTATCATTTTGACTGACGAGGATGACACCCTAATTTGGCAATTCAATTCAAGTAGAAGATATTCATCTCAGTCCTTATATGAAATTGTTAACTTTAGAGGCATCTTACCTGTTCGTGTCCCTGCTATATGGCATTTGAAAGTACATCCAAGAGTACACTTCTTTTTTATGGCTACTAATCAAAAATAAGGTGCCGACTAGGGATAATCTGAGCATTAGAATTAAATTGGATGATATGTCCTGCCTTTTCTGTTCTGAATTAGAAACTGTGAATCATTTGTTCTTTGAGTGCGATGTAGCTAAACAAATGTGGGTATGTTTATCTGAAGCTTGTGATAGGAATGTAGGCTGTGATTTCATTTCAATTGGCCAAATGTGGCTAAGTAATAAGAAGTTTTTAGTTGACAACTGTATATGTGCTGCAGCCCTATTATGGAAACTTAGATGCTCAGTTTGTATGCAGGGTGTATCTTGGCTAGGTGTGAAAAATTTGTTGATGTGGATAACTATCATGATCCAAGCATGGGAGATCCTATGTCCCCAAAAACAAGAAGGCAGAATTCGCTCACAAGGTGAACAAATTGAAGGAGATTGCTACAAGACTGGAAAGGATCTCTGGCTAATGCAAATCAAGGAGAAATGGAACATCTTCATGTTCCAGAATGTTGTTGGAGGAATGAAAGAGTTGTCGGTGGAAGTGGAAGCAAAGCTGTCTCAAGGAGGCGGTCCTGAGTCGGAGAAGCAGGGAAGGACCTGAGTGAAGCTGGAAAACGCTGCTTTAGTTTTAGTTGGCTTATGGTGTTGTAATAAGTGTTGTTTCTCTTCTCTGTTATCTTAATTCTAGACTGAGTTCTAAGTTGGAAGTTCGGTGATAGTTCTAGACTGAGTGCCAAACTGAGAGTTTTTGGTTGAGAGTGAAGGGTGTTCCCACCCAAGTGCTATAAAATTGAATCATGTTGTCTTTGGTTTAATGCTAAAGACAGGGGTGATAAAGCCCTAAAATTCTATAAAAAATATAACTCTGTGTTATGTTAGTCTGAATCAGAGAAAACCAAGCAACATCTGATTTCATCTAGCCCTTTTGCTAAAGAATGTCGGAGCCCGGTGAACATCGACTTCCAGACTGACTCTTGCTGCAAATCAGAGTTCAATTACATCCCTAATTTTTCATGTTGCTGGTAGTCTTAATGAGCTGGGCAGTCTAGACAGCAAAAAATGATCTCATCTTCAGCAGCATTCAGTTGCCACTCAGCACAGTCAAAAGATTTTTTTCCATAGAAATCAAGTTGCTGATCTAAGTGATCTTCAAGACAAAGTCGAAGATTACAGAGATGTCTTTGACTTATGGATGCAGAGTCTTGTAAATTATATCTTACCCACGAAAAAAATCACGGCGCTATGAAAAATAGTGTTTTTCTTTTTCGGCTGCTATAAGCGGCTATAGCCGGCGCTATAGCGGCAGCTGAACGCGATAGCGTGAGCTGGCTCCTCACGCTATAGCGCCGCTATAACGCGCTATTTGTTTGGAACCAAAAAACATAAAAATAAGTAGCTTGTTGTCGCCGTCGAGCTGGCTCCTCACGCTATAGCACTGTTATAACGCGCTATTTGTTTGGAACCAAAAACATAAAAATAAGTAGCTTGCCGTCACCGTCGATCTCCCCGAGATTGCTGCTGGATCGACACAATGGCGTCTCTCCACGCTGCGCTGCCGCCACCCGCCGCTACGCTCCCCTTCCCCACTCCGAGCCACGCCGCCAGGCCACCCGATGCCCAGCCCGCCACGCGCCGCCGCCGCCCCTCAAGGCCGAACGCCGCTTACCGCCCCTCAAACACTAAACGGTTTCGTGGACGGGGTGAGGTGACTAGGGTTCATGAGTGGCTTATTGCCGATTTGGGCCCGACTATCTCTTGTTTGGGCCATCCAACACCGCTTTATTTGGGCCGCACCGCTTTGTTTGGGACGCACTGCAATAGAGCCTATGGCGCTATTAGGGTTTAGCGGCGCTTTAGCGCGAAATAGTGCCAATAGTGTGCATAGCACGAAAAAGAGCAATAGCGTCGCGGCATTTGCTTCGGGCCGCTATAACGCCGCTATTTTCTCATGGTAACTTATCTTTTACTTTCTTTTACTCTTCTTTTGTTTCTTAATTGTGGACTATTATTTCAAGACCCTCCTTTTCGTTAATTCATTTTGTCTGTAGAGCGCAAGCCCCTCAAGTTTCATAAAAAAATATAATAAATGATCCAAGAAACCTATAATTATATTGTTCTGTAACAGTTTCATGCACTTCATTTCATGTTTACTATATTATGCCCTTCCACATTCTAGCTAGTACCTAGTACTAACAACGCGTGGTGTGAAAAAAAAAGGTCTCTACGTTGCATGCACTTCATCTAGATCTACCACAAAACATACCAAAAGGCTGGATTTAGTGATTTACGGTTTCTTTGCTCTGTGGAATCAACTTATCCTAGAGAGTGATGCATCATGAGTCAATTCTAATACTAGTACGCTATTATTATGAAGAATTGGCTGATGGTCATGGATCAACTCATTCTATCCCACATACATTTTTTTAAAAAAAGAAGAAGAAGAAGAAGAAGCAGAGAGTGAGATGGCGATGGACCCCATCACCCCACCGACCAATCACCATATCCTAGCTAGATAATTCATTCATACCAGTGTACCACCTCGAATTATCACCAAGCAACCCGGCTTAAAGCCCTCTTTTGCTGACGTTTCCAAGTGGTTTTCATTCTTTTAAGGAAATCTGCATGCCACCATGGAAGGGGAAATTGGCAGGGGCAACCTTGGCGACTTCTAAATTTATTATATGGTCAAAATCAAAATAAACAAAAGCAACTACTACGAGGCCTGCACGCTTGACTACCAGCCAACCACCAGAAGGGGAATTAAGCCTATCTTTTCTTGTCAAATCAAGATTCGATCCATGGATGATGAATCGAAAAAGACGATAATAACTAGTAGCACGCGGATCGGAGACACGAGGAAATCCTCCAAATCAGTTAATCCATCTCCGATCGTCCAAAGCAGCTCCGACGCCCGTCATGGCCGTTCTGGACGCCTCCTCCGCCTGTCATCCTCGGAGCCGGCCGGTGACCATGAAGAAGGATCTAAGTGACACAAGCATGGACGCCCTCCATCCGGAGGCCAGTGGACACGACGGAGCCGCAGGTGCTGTTCGCGCCGATCGACGATCCCTGGCGGAGCGAGTGGCCAGCGGCCACGACGGAGCTGCAGCTGCTGTTCGCACCGACGATCCCCGAGGCTCTCCAACCATATATGAATGAACTACAGATGCATGGCCGCGACCCAAACGAACTCTGGGCTCATCATCATATTAGAATTAGAATCTTTTGGGGACATAGGCTTTATGGCATGCTATGCTACTAGATGTCAATCGAATGCTTTAGAAGATCTCCTAGTCACTAGATACATTTGTTACTGCAACAATATCATTGACAAGGTCTACAAGGAGTATGTATATTGTTACTTGGATAGTTGGATGGTATAATTCTCAAATTAATTTTAAACCATGATGCGCACTTTTGATCTCTGCCACACGTAACGGTATTGTGAAGTAATTCTGTTGTGTCCCGAAGTCACAAGCCATTGTGCTATAATAGGTGTTTCATTCATACCATACCTAATACCTATATATATGTATATGTTCCATTTGCTGGCTATCTCCAATTCTCCATTTGAAAAACACAAAACTACATGCATATATATCTCTCCTCGAAATAATTAAAGACATAAACTTTGTGAATATTCAAGGATGGGACTTACCATGGTATGTACCAGGAACTACGGATGATTACGATACAGGCAGCCCGAGCGCAGCCGTAGAGATACTAGTAGCTAGTATTACACACCGTTGCTGCGGCAGCTACTAACAGGAGCGTAAAGTTGATGCTGCCGACAGAGGACATATTATGGTTATGGAGTAGCACGGGAAAGACAAGCAGGCCTTGGGAACGCGGAGATGACTTACAAACGCGTAGAGACGACGGCATCTTCTAGAGGACGAGAGGCGGAGACTGACCAAAACAAATATATTTATGACCCAATTGTCTAGCTGTCCTACTACATGAGGATAGTACACAACTGATAGTCACAGTACCAATCGATACCATAAGACTTACACATGCAAGAGGAAATAAGGGAAAAGTTCAGCCCAACTAGTAACTGCAGTGTTCAATGCTAAGATATGTATGTAACGTGACAACTAGTAACTATATATGTATGTTAAGATTCGCCTGCAGGAAGCCTTCTTGGCGAGGTCAATCAAGTCGTGCTTGGTTGATAACCATCGGAGCTGTGGTATAGCGTTGCAGGGTTCGAATCGTGTTGATTCGAAGCCGGATCGGCAACGTCGAGTTCTCCACCAATCGAAGTTTACCCCCTTACCTCACGGAAGATCGGACCGTGTCTCATCACATAGCATAGCGGTTCCCAAACTTGGTTTCTAAGCTTTAGGCTTAAACCTTGTAGCTAGTAACTGAACAAATTAGCGAACTTAGTAGGAGGTTTAATTCCATAGGTGGTATGTAGAATATTACAAACTACAAAGAACAAATCTTGAATAGTTTTAACCAAACTACAAAGACAACATTTGACACTTCCATGTCAGTTTCTCTTGGCTAAACTATCTTTTGTAAGGATTACCATTTTTAAATACCATGGGGAAATTTTTAATTTTAAAAAGGTACCTTTAACTTCCAAGAGGACTTTAGTGTCGGGGGACTCTTGGATGAAAGTTGAATACATGGACCGGACTATGAACAAGCCATTCTTAGTAAAGTTCCATCAAAAAACATCCTTTACATTTGTGAGATGGACTTGTACTACTTTTCACACTAAGTCGAGCCAAGCCATCCAATTTGCATTAAACAAACCTCGTCTAAAAGACACATTCAATGGTACATACCCAAGGACATTCGCCACCATAGTGTTTTTGCACCTCGCAGTTCAAAATAGGCTAGGCTAATTCTCACTAAATAATTTATCACCTAACCACACATCCTTCTAAAAACCACACTTGTCTGCACTTTGAAAGTGCAATAAGATAAGAAAAACATCCTTTGTTTTCATAAGGCCACTCTAATAATCTCTCGGCCTATGATACACCTGAGTTAGAGGTTTATTAGACAAATATTTCCTTCTTAAAAAGTTTTGCGAAACCCCTTCCTCATTAATCAAGATGAACAACTACCTCCTCAAGGGACATCTATTCTCAAGGTCTAGATTAAGTATTCCTAGGCCACCAAAATTTGTCGGTGTGCAAAGAATACTCCACTTGCTTGGTGAGAAGCCCTTCATTCTTAAGGTTTATTGGAGAAAACACCATCTAATCTTGTCATAGCTTTCTCAAAGTCTAGCTTTAAGATCACCCCATCTAACCTTTTTCAATGCATCTCTTGAATGATCCCATGTAGAATGACCACCACATCAAACATATTTGTACCCTTCATGAATGTTGATTGATAGGGTTGGTTCACCTTTGAGCCCAGTAGGGCTATTCAATTAGTCAATACCTTAGCGAAAATTTTGAAACTAACATTAAGCAAACAGATGGGTTGATGTTGTTGGATTTGTGTAGCTACTTTTTATTTTGGTAACAACGTAATTGTACCAAAGTCGAGACTAAAAAGGGGTAATAATGTGCCTTTGTGAAATTCATCGAATAGGGGTAGAAGATTCCCTTTTGTTACTCAAAAAAAAAAAAAAAACTTGATAGGACTCAGCCGGGGATCACATCAGGTCTAAGTGCTTTATTATGCTCCATTTGAAAATATCCTCTTTAAGTTCTTTTCTAGAAAAAAAATTAGCCGTTAACTGTGACCTGATCATAATTGTCACATGCCGGAGACAGGACCTAGGATGGCAGGCCCAAGAGGCCCACGAGGGGGTGGCGGCACGCCACTAGGGGGGCAGGGCGCGCCGCCACCGCCTCCTCCCTTCCGCGGCTTCTTCGGGAATTAATGCAAAAAAAAGAAAGAGTTTGGTTAGAATTATCTTAGAACTTTTGGTATGCAAGAGATATTCCATTCTATAAGGAAAATCTCTTATTAGGTAATAAATAAGGTTGCTTATAAAAGGATTCCAACCTATAAGGAAACCTTTAGAGATTGCTTGATTTACAAGTCCCACTAGACGAGCTATATAAGTAAGGGGTCAGTAATCTCTTGGGGAGACAAGCAATAAAGATCAATTTCCCTTCCTCTCTCGCCCTCACCGCCACCGCCTTCCTGCGCCACCGCCCACGCCGGCCGCCGCCGCCGCGCCCCCGCCCACGGGCGCGTCGGCCACGTGTCACCCCTCGAATTAATCTGGTCTGCGGATACCTGGTATCCGGAGGCCACTACAATCCACCCACCACCATGGACGTCGACACGTAGAAGATGCTCAAGGAGTTGTCCACACGGTTCTCCACCTTCACCACCCGCCTCGACATGCTCACCGATCAAGTTGTTGTCCTGAACGGTACCAATCCGGTGGAGGAACGCAAGATCAAGCTTCTCCAGAGGCCGAGACAAAGATGAAGGCGGCCATGGAAAACTCCGAGCACGCCTACATCAAGGCGAGAATGGAGAAGGGCAAGATGTTCGACCGCAACCCGGACATCGGCTGGTCCGAAAAGATGATGGCCAACTTCTTGGAGCCGGCCGTCGCCGGGAGGGGCGCAGAGGCACCGGCGGCGCATGCACCCCCTTCCCCCCCACCCGTTGACCACTTCCCGGCCTAGCACCTTGTCTGCATAAGCTGTCCTTCCCGACGTATGATGGCAAGGACGATCCCCTACCATGGCTCAATTGTTGCGAGCAGTTATTCAGGGAACAAGGTACGCCAACCACATAGCAAGTCTAGTATGCATCTTACCATCTCACAGAGGGAGCGCAAAGCGGTGGTACATCGCGCCCCGTCCTAGCGGCGTTGGACAGATTGGGCAAGCTTCGCCTAGTACGTCAACGAGCACGCCGGCCTAGCTACCCGACGTAATCCGTTGGGTGAACTGGCATCACTTCGGAAGACTGGCACCGTCGACGAGTACACGGAGTAGTTCCTAGCGCACGTCGCTCACGCCGGACACCTCGACGACAAGCAGCAGGTCAACATCTACACAGTAGGACTTGGGGAACCGCTGAAGACCAACATCGAGCTGCAGGATCCAAAGGACATGGAGACGGCCATGTCAGTCGCCAGAGCGTATGAGCGCCACCTCACCATCCCTGCACAACGCCCGGCAAGATGACGCAGCAGCGGGTCAAGGCACTGCGCCCTCGCCCCTCATTGCGGCGCCGGCTCCATCACCGACATCAGCGGCGACACCGACTCGGCCGTTCAAACGGGCCGACACGGAGGAGATGACGGAGCGACGCAAAGGCGGGACTATGCTTCAATTGTGACGAGCCGTTCTCATGGGGTCACAAGTGCAAGCACCTATTCGACATCACGATCTTCAACGACTACGACGATGACTAGGAGGGCGCCCGGCGACAACGCCCCCCCCCCTCCCGACGGCGCCGACCTCAGGATCCTATTCGGGGACCCCAATTCCCCTGCGTGCACACTCTCTTTACCTCATC
The DNA here is from genome assembly GCA_015847255.1 of Hyparrhenia diplandra. NCBI lineage: Eukaryota > Viridiplantae > Streptophyta > Magnoliopsida > Poales > Poaceae > Hyparrhenia > Hyparrhenia diplandra. The sequence continues at coordinate 104,509 of JADLZK010002970.1, forward strand.
GGCATGATCTCAGGGACAGGCGTCACGCACAACTACATCGACCCCCACGTGGTGACCACAGTAGGACTGCAGACTCAGCCAGTGTGAGTGATGGTCACCACTGGCACAGGCGTGACTTCAACTTGTAGGGCGGCCACCTTCGACGTTCGGCTACGCATCGATGCGGACATCTTCGACATCGACGCCTACGTCATGCACGTGGGCAACGACGTTGACGTCATCCTCGGCATGCCATGGATGACGAGCCTAGGTGAAAGGTCCTAATGGCTAGAGGGGGGGTGAATAGCCTATTAAAAATTCTACAAACAACACTAAGCAAGGCGGTTAGTAAATAAGACGGCGTAGCGAATAAGCAAGTGCTTCAAACTAATTACGCAAGCCTCCTAGCAATTCTAGCAATCCTAATGTTTCTAATCACAAGCAAAGGCTAGGTTGCTAAGTTACTCCTAGGTGGACAAGGTATACTAACTAATTCTACCTCTAGGAGCTAACAAGACTAAGCTAACTAAAACACTACTCAAGCTACCAAGCTAAGCAAAGCTACACAAGATATATCAAGGTAAATGCACGTGGAGTAGTGAACGATATACCGACGTCGATGTGTAGAGGTGGAACCCAATCACCGTGATCAATCAAGAAATCTCCAACGAGCACAACAAGGTTGACACGATGATTTTTCACCGAGGTTCACGTGCTTGCCGGCACGCTAGTCCCCGTTGTGGCGACACACTCACTTGACGGATGACAAGCTTAATGGCCAATGCCAAATCCCCGGTGGGAGCTCAATCAACCGATCACAAGAGAAGGTCCAACAAGCCACGAGCAATCCACTAGTGCTCCTTTCGCGATCTCCCGCGGGGTAAGGAACGACCCCTCACAATCACCACCGGTGTGGCCTCAAACAAGCTCCACTTGAGCTCAACACCGCCTCTTGCTCCAAGCCGCTAGGAACCAGGGCAAGTTCCCAAGATAACAAGAATCCCGCGGCTTCTCCAAGGATGAAGTGCCTCTAGATGCAACCGATGATGCAATGCACTTCTATCACTCTCAATCTCACCAAGAATTCGAGTTAATGGATGGAGAGATGAGTGGAGAGGAATCACAAATGCTCACTAGCAAGTTGGAAGCTTCAAATGTGCAAGAGAGAGGTCCATGAACCAGCCAACATGGTATATATATGGCTCCTCTCGTAATGGAGCCGTTGCTCCAAAAAATTTCCTTCGCAAGACCGACCGGGCGCCGACCCGGACGCACCATCGAGTCCGGCCGGTGCTTCCGGCCGATCCGACAAGCCTCGGGCCCCACGGTGGCACCCCTTCTTCGTAAGGCCCGGCCACGGGTCCGGTCGTGACCGGAAGCGTCCGGTCGCTGGTCCGATCAAGCGCCAGGCAAAAACCACGGGCAGAAGCTCTACGCGAGACGCGACCGGCCGGAAGCCACGGCCGCTAAGCGCCCGGCCACCATCCAAACGCGCCCGGCCGCCTTAAAAAACAAAGCATGTCTTCATCTTTTCTTTTGCTCTTTGCTTCAATCTTGCTTTGCCACTTGCCATGGGTTGCCAACACGTCGAAATGATCACGTTATCATCCATGTTAGCACGTCGAGAAGTTAGGCAAGATCGGGTTAGTGCTCTCAAGTCCTAAATGCAATATGCAAGACGATATGGACCTAGAAGCACTTCATGCAAGGATTGTCGCGGCATTCCCTCTTGATAGTCGGCTATCTATCCTATAATGTGATCACACGCTCTATCGTGTCTTGATCAATCGAAAGGAAAACCCTATCAAGTATACCTTTGCCTTGATCTTGGGTTCCTCTCAAGCCGATCACCGAGCTTGACGATCCATCAAGTCCACCGACTTTGTCCATGTTCATGATCATCATGCTCCTTGTCATCCACCTAATCCTTTCTTAAGATACATACTTAGAGCAAAGGATTAGTCCACCGCTGTCGTCATCAATTTCCAAAACCAAACATGAGATTTCACTAGGGCGGGTGACATGGGACTTCTCCTCCAACGAGCCGCACCAATCGAGGCGGTTCGGGCCTGTGTTTGGCGAGGCGTTGCATTACCTTCCATGGAGGGCGTTGCGACGTTGGTTGGTCGGTTTAGCAAATTAGGCATGTGTACCAAGGTCGGTTTTGGCTCCTTCCATATGGGGAGGGACATTTTCCAACAAGCCCCCCTCTCCTCTACCTATAAAAAAGGAGGCCCTCTCCCTCTTCCTCAACACACACCAATTCCATACAACACAAGGAGGAGCCACAATGTAGAAGAGAGGAAGAAGTCCCACTCTTATTCTTATTCTTCTTCCTCTTAGTTCTAATGGAGAGTGAGAGAGGGAAGAGTAGAAGAGGGCTTGGCCTCTTCTCCATGGAGTCCCGGTGTGCCTCCCGGTGCGCCGCGGATCTCGGTGGCCTGAGTGCGGACTTGTTGGCACCCGCCACGCTTAATACCTCTACAAGCTACTTACACTTTGGTAAGAAAGCTTGTGATTATCTTTCGCTTATTGTTCTTCAAGTATATTATCTTAGTCATTTATAGACTTGCGGGATCGATAGTCGTACCTTCGGGTCGTAACTCTTGGAGAAGGAACTCTTTGACCGGGGAACCTTGATCAACCCAAGAGTTGTGGATGGTAGTGCAAACGTGGTGTTTGGGCTAGCGTTCACCTATCTTTTGCGAAGCATCCCACGGTTGAGGGGGTAGGCGGTCGGGTCGTGACAAGCCTTGACCGTCCCTTGAAATTCCCCACGTTCGGCTATGACGTAGAGCTAATGGTCGGACTCTGCCCGGTATTGGGCGAGGGCCGGTGCCCGAAGTAAGGAGATAACAGCCCTAGAAATCCCTGCCTGAAAACCTAAGCCCATAAAGATACCTCACTATCCATAGTTATCCTAGGGTGGCCCTGTTCAAAGATTAGAGCGCAACCGTTCCCTGTGGAAAATACGATACCCCTGAATACTTCCGGGTGAAAGCTACAACGACAATTCCGTGCGCTTGCGGATTTATCGTGTGCGTTAAGAAACGTCAACAAGCTTTTCGGTGCCGTTAGGGGAATGGTTGTCGTAATTCTCTCTCGAGCCTAGAGCACCCGTGTGTTGTATCTAAAAAAAAAACAAAAATAGTTATTTATTTTTCTTTTTCAAAATGAAGCCTACTCCATTTCAAAAAACCTTACGCTTCAATGGGGAGTTCACAAGAGTCACAATCTTTTTTAAAACCAAAATTTTTATCCGGCTATGAACTCACCCTAATTTAAAAAAAAAAAAAACTTTTGGTTCGAGCACTCCATCTCGGTGACCATTTTGAAAATCTATGTTACCACCTACAAGATTTCGAGGAATTATGATCATGCCTCAAAGCATTCCGGCATGATCCAAGAAATTCACGTGTGGAATTTGTTTTCGCTCTCCCTCATAGGGGAAAGCAAAACAATAGTACACTATTGTCGTAGGAAGTTTGAATGGGGACCGAGAAGAACTCAAAGACAATTTTTTGTCTAGCATTCTTCCCCATCAATGCCTACCAAGGACAATCCTTGATCTCAAGTAGGATGAGAAGGAGTCCATAGGTGCAGCCTAGGCCAAGTTTATACGTGTTGGCCTAGACTTGTCATTACCCGATAGTGTGCTTTTGCATATCTCTTGTTTGGGTCTTGACATGGACGCCGCCCTATGCCTTGACATGATTGTTGGAGGATCGTTTAACGAAAAAACCTACAACGGAACATAGGAGAATCCTTGATTATATCCTAGAGAGGCATGCCTCTCCCGTTGTCGAACTTATTCCCCTCCATATTAAGGGCATGTCAAGCATTGAGGAGCCCTCATCGGGCCGAGCCATTCCTCGTACCGCCATTGGAACCGACTGTTGAGCCCTCTCCCGAACCACGAACACCGGAGGAAGGAATGCTTCATCCTTCGGAGTTCGCGATTGAATTCAAGGATGATGGCAGAACCTCGTAAACCGAGGTGCACTTAGACTTCCATATCTCTCTCATCCTTGACTTCAAACTTCTCATAGGCTACCCTCTAAAAAAAATTATTTACAAAAGACCTATAGAGGGGAGCCATGATGAGAAGTTGGGAAAGAATGTTTCCGCCTCTTACACCTAGACATCCCAAGGGCGAAACATCTTCCCAACCAAAACCCGCCGAGGGGGCTTAAGTTTATAACTCTACTACGTTTCACCCAAGTTGTTTTCACATCTTAGTGAAACGAAACACCTATCGCCCTCACACTAACGCCAAGTCATGTCCCTCGGCCGCTAAGACGTTGTTCTTGACAATGGTCAAGATTCAACGTTCGTCCTTCATGACACATCCTTTGAGGAGAAAACCTCATGTGCCATGGACATGCACGAAGCGACAACTCTTGAGACCAAGCGTAAATTTGTTTTGAGCATAACAAGTTGTCACTTGAGACTTCTTACATGCTCACCTTTGGGTCTTCTTGAGTTTGTCTTGCTTCTAGCCGAGTGCTTCGACGAAAATTACAACCACCTCTTGGTTTTTTTTTTGTAAAACTTTTAAGAGAATGGTTGCAAATCTCGTAGTAGCATGATGACGCTTAACCTTGCGGCTTGAGCGTAATGCCAAATTCTTAGTGGTAAAAAGCGGGAACTTCACCACCATCACCGCAAGGTGTTTTCCCGCGGTCAAGCTTATGACCATAACTCAATCACTTAGGAGATACCCCGGACTATCAAAAATAAAAATAAAAATAAAAATAAAAGTTTACGTGTCTCTTATTATTGTCATAAAAAAATTCTATAAAAAAAATAATAATAATTATCTTATCTCTCTTTTCAAAATAAAAAATAAATAAATTTTATCTCTCTTTTCAAAACAAAAAAAGCAATAATATTTATTATTTTATCCCTCTTTTTATTTCCTCACAAAAAAAAAACACAAAAGCCTTTCTCTCTTCTTTTTAATAAAAGCAAGAACATGTTATCAAGTTAGTATGCACCTTCGGGTATTCTTGTCACTAACCATTTCGGTGGAGATCGATTAAGAAGAACAAAGAGGCATGCGACGCTTGAGAACATGAGAGCTACATCATCCAAAAAAAAAAAGAGTTATGATGTTCATGGGTGGTGGAACATACTCAAGAGGAGACCAGGACCTTGCACACTTGACTTGTACACAAAAGTCTAAGTGTGGGGGAAGATGGTGACAATCTCAAGTTCCATCCACCAAGGGGTCATACAAAAAAAATGAGGGTGAATAAAATATGATGTCAGCCATGCCTTGCTAGAAAAAAACTAAAAAAAAAAAAAGAGAGAAAAAAATGTGATTAAAAAAAAGAGAAAAAAAGAAGAGAGAAGAGAGAGGTAAAAAAAAAGAAGATGAGAGAAAATATATATATATATATATATGAATGTTGTTGGAAAAAAAAAAAAAAGAATAAAAAAAAACAATAAGAGAGGGAGGAGTAGGTTGGCCCCACATGGTCAAGATAAGCATCAATGAGTCTGCCGACTCCACCCTTCATTGCTTCAACAAGCAAGAAGGGCTCGCCTCTCATCCTTTCTTCGCTATCATCAAGACCCATGGCCCGCACACACGTCATGTGTGTGTATGGCCTAGCCTTGAGATACACCTGGGCTGAGCCATCAAGCAAACCGCAAGAACTCCTTCAATGCTTCATCCATAAATGCCGACGGTATTTATACTCGTGTATACAAAGGTAACATTCACCATCTCCTCACTCATTTTTTGTCTCCATGAAAATAAAACTTTATGCTTTCCATGCCATGGCATATGCTTGAGTTTGGGTGCACCCACATGTGTACACGTGTAATGCATCCATAGGTCTTTTAAATTGAGCGTGGTGCTTAGGTTAAAATGATCTTCTTTAATTAAAACTTTGACATGGTGTCAAAGCTAGGTTAATGAACTTAGAGCTTTGTTGTCATGATCTTTGGAAGTATCTTATGTTGGAGATGATCAAGGCTATGTTTTTCAATGCTTCTTTATGTTAGCCTTGCTTGAGTGATGTTGAGGTGAATAAAAAAAATATAAAATAAAAATAAAATAAATAAAATAATAATCATAATAAAGGCTCCACGGTATCCTTGCCGATAGAGACATGTTGTTGTTTTTGTTTTGTTTTCTTTGTTTAAAATAAACAGTACAAGAATAAGTGTGGAGGAGATCTCTCAAGCATATAAGCACACCTATCCGAGATCTCCCCAACACAAATGCACGAGCGCTTAGAACAATTCACGATGGAGAAGGACAAGACGAGCGACTACCATTAACTCCTTCCCTCTTCAAACGGTGGGTTTGTGCAAAACTCTCACTCTCACATCTCATAAGAATAAAAGAAAGGGGAGAGAAGAGAATGAGGAAAAATGAGAGAAGAGGAGATAAACCTTTCAACCTCAAGTTCTTTGTCCCTGTTTTTGTGATGACATCAAAAGACAAGCTTGGGGGAGCCTCCAACCACGCGACCAATCACAACTCAAATCATTGCGCCGCACAAGCTAGCACAACCATGAAAGGTAAGTAAAGAGCTAGCTTGGGGGAGGACTCCAAGAAAGGTAACATGTATCTCACATTTTGATTATATTCTCTATCTTATGAAAAATGATGAGTTATGCTAAAAAAAAAAAGGGAGACAAAAATTCCATTCCTATACATATGAGCTATAAAAATGTTTAGCTTTAATCCCTTGTTGAAATGATGAATAGTTGCTCGTTTTTATGTTTTGCTCGTGCCTAGTTTATAATTCGAATTTCTCTAAAGTTTGGGTTTAGTGGCTAAGTTGGGAAAAAAAAAAAAAAACTTATCCTGAAAAATCTGATTCATGTGGGTTGTATAAGCTCTATCTAGTCTAAGTTGTTGCCAAGTATGATATGGTACAAATAGATTTACTATGATTTCGTCCAAAAAGAGAAACTTGACATCCGGGAATCTAATTTGAAGAAAAAAGAAAAAAAGATATGGGCTGTAAAAAAAAAGAGAAAAGAGATGAAAAATGGACACGTGTCCGTGGGCGAGTAGAGCCCACATCTCCAAAAAAAAAAAAGAAAAAAAAAAAAGAGGAAATAAAAGACAAAAGTCTAGGGCGAGTAGAGCCCACCTCTCCAAAAATATATATATATATATATATATAGCAATAAAGCCCATACTTTCTCGAAAAACAAAATATAATCTAAATAAATAAATCCCGGATAAAAAGTTGATCAAAAAAAGGATGAATGAAAAGTATTTTCAAGTTATAACCGTTCTATCGGCGGCAACCGCCCAAGACTTTTGAGAAAAGCTAAAAAGCCCCTTCACGATGAAAGGTAATAAAGGGTGAGAAAAAGATGTGCCATTTTATTCAAACTCTAGTAGAAAATCTTATTATAACCCTGGCACTTGAAAAACATAATCGGCATAGTAGCAACTCCCCGATCAACAACCAAGTAATTATCTTTTTGCTCGAGGACGCGCAAAGGGTAAGCTTGGGGGAGTTTGTTGACGATCACTAACGACATATTTTTTCCCGTCAACTTACTACCATAAAGGGAGTGAAACTATACCTTTTTTTATACTCATATACATTTATTACTAATATATTTCCACTTGTAGTGTCCGAAATGAATTTTGTAGTATTTATAATAAAAACAGGTGGAAAGACGACCAAAGTACGCAACCCCGAAAGCGCATTTCGTAATACTTCAAGCCCGTGGTGGAAATGGACCAAAACGCCGGAGTTGGGCCGAGCAAACACCACCAGCAGACTTTTCAGGCCCAACAACGCCACCCCCCGGCCCGAATTTTTGCGGACCCGGGAGGGTGCGCTACAATTCACTTGTGCGGCCGCACCCATCCTAAGGTGGTTCGGGCCCAGGTTTGGCGAGGCGGTGCATTACCTTCCATAGAGGGCATTGCCGACGTTGGTTGGTCGGTTTAGCAAATTAGGCAGGTGTACCAAGGTCGGTTTTGGCTCCTTCCATATGGGGAGGGACATTTTCCAACAAACCCCTCTCCTCTACCTATAAAAAGGAGGCCCTCTCCCTCTTCCTCAACACACACCAATTCCATACAACACAAGGAGGAGCCACAATGTAGAAGAGAGGAAGAAGTCCCACTCTTATTCTTATTCTTCTTCCTCTTAGTTCTAATGGAGAGTGAGAGAGGGAATAGTAGAAGAGGGCTTGGCCTCTTCTCCATGGAGTCCCTGTGTGCCTCCCGGTAAGGCCGCGGATTCGGGTGGTCGGAGTGCTTGGGACTTGTCGGCACCGCCACGCTTGTACCTCTACAAGCTACTTACACTTTGGTAAGAAAGCTTGTGATTATCTTTCGGCTTATTGTTCTTCAAGTATATTATCTTAGCTGTTATAGACTTGCGGGATCGATAGTCGTACCTTCCGGTCGTAACTCTTGGAGAAGGAACTCTTTGACCAGGGGAACCTTGATCAACCCAAGAGTTGTGGATGGTAGTGCAAACGTGGTGTTTGGGCTAGCGTTCACCTATCTTTTGGCGGCATCCCACGGTTGAGGGATAGGCGCTTGGTCGCGTGACAAGCCTTGACCGTCCCTTGAAATCCCCCACGTTCGGCCGTGACGTAGAGCTAATGGCCGGACTCGCCCGCAGATTGGACGAGGGCCGGTGCCCGGAAGTAAGGAGAGATAACACCCTAGAAATCCCTCGCCCGAAAACCTAAGCCCATAAAGATACCTCACTATCCATAGTTATCCTAGGGTGGCCCCGTTCAAAGATTAGAGCGCAACCGTTCCTCGTGGAAAATACGATACCCCGAATACTTCCGGGTGAAAGCTACAACGACAATTCCGTGCGCTGCGGATTTATACGTGTGCGTTAAGAAATGTCAACGGCCGCGCCGACCGCCATCTTGCTAGGCATATATGGCACGGGCGCCACCTTGTGGGTCCCCGGCCGTCGTCTTCCTCGACGGCCCGGACCGCCTCTTCCTCATCGACAACGCCCACATCAACTACGACGCGGAACGAGGAACACATCAGCTCTCTCCATCCATGTCCGACATCGGCTCCTTCATGTATGGTATGATGTTGAACCTCGGGCCGCCACACCCCGACTTCGGGCCGTGACACCACCATCGGCGCCTCATGCCACTCTTCGTCACTCCTCCGGCCGATGACCGCTTTCTACTCCTGGAGAGTCCACCTCACGACATGGTGCATCAACATCTTGACGTTGGGGTTCCAAGGGAGCTCTTGCTCGAGGCACGCCGACAGACCACGACACAAGCCGGGGATGTTCCATCTACCAAGCACATCTACCATGGCTACATCGGCAACCTCCACTACCTCTTGAGTTCGCACCGCTACGCACTCGGGGAGAACATCATCCCGAGGAACCCCCGTGCACGGGGAAACCGGTTCTACAGGTGGAGCTCATCATGTCGTGCTCGCAGATCTTTCCCCAAAGCGCCGGGCTGAATGAACATTCATCCAGTAGCGAGAGGACACGCCCGGTCAAAGAAGGGGGGGGGATATGTCACATGCCGAGGAGACAGGACCGGGATGGCAGCCCAAGAGGCCAACGAGGGGCAGGCATCGCGCCACAGAGGGGGGCGAGCGCGCCGCCGCGTCTCCCTTCCGTGGCTTCTTCGGGAATTAATTCAAAAAATGAAGAAAGAGTTTGGTTAGGATTATCTTAGGACTTTTAGTGTGCAAGAGATATTCCATTCTATAAGAAAATCTCTTATTAGGTAATAAATAAGGTTGCTTGTAAAAGGATTCCAATCTATAAGGAAACCTTTAGAGATCGCTTGATTTACAAGTTTCACTAACCGGGCTATATAAGTAGGCAACATATCTGTATAACCCGGCCCGTGTCAACCTATGCAACCTCCAATTAAGGTCACGAGGATCCGGATCCAAAGTGAAAAAAATCCCGGGACGTTGGATCCAGATCCCGTGGCCTTAATTGGAGGTTGCATAGGTTGCACACGAAGCCGGGTTGCATGTGATATGTTGTCATATAAGTAAGTGGTATGTAATCTCTTCGGGAGACAAGCAATAAAGATCCATTCCCCTTCCTCTCTCGCCGCCCTCCGCCGCCGCCCGCCTGCGCCGCTTGCCCCCCCCCTGCGCGCCGCCATTGCCGCCGCCCACGCGCGCCGCCACCGCTGCCGCCGCACCGCCCGCCCACGTGTTTGCCCGGAATTAATCCGTCTGCGGACAATAATATCCAAGTTTAAATTCCAAAGTTTGAATTTTGTTAAAAAAAGTTCAGTTTAGAATTCTGCCTGGAATTTGATAGGTCAGTGATTCTTTGGACATTTACTAGTGTCGAAGTCAGTCAAGCACCACGCGACACAAATCGAAAAGTCAGTCAACCACCCCGCGTCCCTGCCTTTCGTTTTCTTAGTACAATGCCTTAGAAAAGGTCCCTACAATAACATTGGTTGCAACTTGCATCACATAATGCCTTAGAAACAGATGATAAGCATTGAGTCATTTTCATAGAACCAACCAACCAAAGCTGATACAACCTCCCAATACACAATAAGACGACCTCGGAAAAGCTGGTCAATATCCATTAGGAAAAGCACTGCCACTACCACCAAAAACCGAAAGAGATGGAATCGATGTGCTTCAGTTTGGAAAGCCAATAAGTGCTTCCTGTGAGAGATTGAATCTTCTTCAATATCTGAAGATCATTTTGCAACCTGCAAGACTGTATAGGTGAGAGTGGAGGGTATATATTTGTGATTTCAGAAGGAAGACATCATCGAAGAACAGCTAGAGCGCTGGAAATTTCCCAAACCTACATAACTGGTTCCGAAGACGTCATCGCTCAACAACCAAGCGCCAAGGTAAAATTTGCTTGTATTATCAGAATAATGTGTCGCGGCCTTGTACACTTGATATGGGTCAGTTATTTATTGCCGAGTAATTATTTGCAAAGTTTCACGGATGGAAAGTAACTTGTTTGTTAGTCTGCACATTTTGAACAGCTTTATATGTTGTGAGATTTTTTACTGACACATGGTTCTCGTTTGCTTGTAGCTAGCTTACGATGTTACGATTCAGACTCCTGCCTCGCGAACTTGTATACTTGACATGGATCAGCATCATCCAAAATTTGAGGCTGTTGGAACCTGTGATGAAAGCCTATGTTAGAAACCAGCTGATCACGTCCGCGGCTATTTACTTGGCGTTCATTTGCTGTTTGAGCTTCCTGTGGTTGATTGTCTCCTCGCTTGTGGACGCTTTACAAGTACCATGGACCCAAATTCGCAGATCCGGTGGTGCTTATATGAAAGCATCTGTTCTCATAATTGTCGGTTATGTAATTTTACTTGCGGTAAATCCAAGGTATGTCAGTCTGCTCATATTGCCCGTCATCATGCTGGTTTTCATCGGAGCAATGTTCGTGATAGTGTCTATGAAGGGCAGCCTGGAACTGAAGCGCCACCAAGACAGTAGCACTAGTGATGAGGTGAACACTGCCAGCAACGTTGCTCCAGCTTCTGAAGAGGATGGTAATGGCGGCTTAGTAGACAAGGACGACGGGCTGTTTCAAATATCAGTAGTGCCATGCTGGTTACTATTCTGCACGGGGTATTTTAAGGCTAACAACTTGGTGTTCTCACAGTTCCTCCTCTTCCTCAGCTCCTCCCTGGGTGAGCTTGCACTGATGTTGGCCAAGCTTCCACCCCAAGTGACCCCGGCGTTCGAGGCTGTCCACAGGGCCTCCCTCGTGGCGGTGTTGCTGACAGCGCACACCATGGCAGCGGAGCTGCTGGGTGATCACGCGGTGCTCGTCTGCACGCCGGAGCTAGTTATAGCGCTAGCATGGCTCGCCATCCACTTGGGCCACGGCGGCGCTACCACCGTCCGCGCCGTCGAGGCGGCGCTGCGCAAAGCTGACATCGCAGTGCTCGGTGTTGCGGTGCCTATCCTGACATACCTTGTACCCATCAGCGATGAGTCGGGGAGGAGACGAATGATCTGCTCTCAAGCTACATGTCGGCCTCGGTTGCCTGTGCCTTTTCGGTTGTTCTGCCATCCCTCTGTGTGTTCGTGCTGCGTCAGTGGCGGGGGCAAACTACGGAGGCGCCAACGCCTTCCTCAGAGTTGGAGGGGTCGATCCGGCTGTTAACCATCTGCCGAGATATCTTGTTGAAAGCAGCAGCAATGTTCTTGGTAGCTAAGCCACTGGTCGATGTGCGGCTACGTTTGCAAATGCAAGGACTAACTACCGACATATGGAGCAAATTATTCTTCCAAGGAAAAAATTACGTTGTTCGAAATTAATGGCGCATGATCCCATTTGATTAGACCTTCGTGTGATCCTGATTCTCCATGTCAATCTTAACGGGCTCTTGAGTCCTTAAACACACCAGTATGTGCGTGCTAACCCTAAGGTTTTATCTTGGGATTGTACATAAAACAATATATTTTTTCCATGATTTAACTTTTGCACGATTGTATTTGAGCATGTATACAATCGGAGGAGCACTTTTTCATAAGAAAGCATATTAAAGTTATTTCTCATATTAATCATCTAAGCATTCGACCTAAGTCCTTAATGGAGCAAATTTCTCCAAGGATCCCAATTAGTTTAGGCCCGCGTTCAGCATGACCTTCGTGTGATCCTGATTCTCCATGACAAACTTATTGGGCTCTTGAGTCCTTAAGAAACACATAATTGTAGCTGATCTATCAATAGCGCCATGCATGTAACTTCATTTCTTGTTTTTTTTCTTCGGCTTCAGAGTTCAGACATTTTTTTTTTAAAACAAAAATGCATCAGGTCCCACTTGTTACAAAAAATTTAGACACACCAATATCATGTCCCACGGTACAATTAGCCTAGAGCAAGTTCAGTAATTTAGCCAACTGAAGGTTGTAACACGGTGCCATGTCATATATAGCCAAAAACAGCCAATTAGTAGAGATCAATACTTAATATTTTCCACAGCTAATTGCACTACGTGGCTGCTTTTGTCTGACGTGGAGCTGTTGTCGCAGACTGAAAAACACTAACTCCTTCCTTCAGGCGACAACACTGTGTCCCAAAATAATTGTCATTCCATATCAACCCACTAGGCCGTAGTTGTATGCATGTATCCCACCAAGCGCTGCAGAGTCTTATCCCTTCCCCTCTTCTCGCAGACTCCCACCACACAATGCATTGATAGTTATGAACTGCATGTGTAAGTGTGAAAAAGGTAGATGCATTCCTGATTTGTAGCTAGGGGTGTCAAAGTCTTTTCTATGCACATTGGTAACCGGAGTTGAGCCTCCAACGACTCATAATCTGGGACAAAGGGAGTAATGTACTTGCTCTAAGACACCATGGTCATATTTTGGCTAGTAGGTGGCTTGCTTATATATTTTTGTCAAACATAAGAATGTTCAAACATACTCTCTACATCTAATATTGTAAGTCATTTCAACAATCTTGGAGAGTCAAAACATCTTTGACCAAATTTCTTATACAATTCAGTAAAACCATTTCCAATTGGATAAACCATATTTCAATTCAGCAAAACACACATATTAAATAGTATGTTAAGCCCTAAATCCAAAGATTAAGCTAGAAACAACGACACATAGTTCAAATAAAATACATAAAGTTTGAGATATATCTATAAAAGAGATTTATAATATTGCTTGACTAATACAACAATAATAATTGAGCAGTTCGTTAATGAAGCATACTCCCTCCGTCCCTTTTTTGTATGTGTGTATTTAGAGATACAAATGTTGCACGTATTTGTTACAAAGTAAATACGTGCAACATTTGTATCTCTAAATAAATTTGTTAAAAACCAGATTTAAATATCTTTCCAATAATACTAATTATGCACCATAAATATTAATATTTGTTTAATACATATTAATTGAAGTTTTTTCTTAGGAAACATGAACAACAAATATTTAGGGACGGAGGAAGTAAGTAGCGTAGTTAATATATAGAGGGACAAATATAAAAAGGAAAAATTTAAGTGCAGGTTAGTAGTACATCATGCACTAATGAGAAAATACAGAAGTAAAGCACTACTTAGAAATAGGGAAACAATTTGTGGAGGGATAAATAAAATTAGGAAAATCATTTGAACGAAAATTGATATGTCTTCTCTTCAATTCTGGATAGCAAAGAAATAAAGAATGGCAATATTTGTCGATTGAATCAGGGAAGCTATGGAAGGTCTTTTCTATCAAAAACTCTATTCCTATCAATAAAGAAGAATATAAAGAGAGTCTTCAAGATGTTCTTAATAAATAAAAAATTAAAATGCAGTAGTATAGAAAGATTGCTTCGTATAGTATATAGTGTACTGCTGAGAAAATTAAAAGGAAAGTATTAGAGAAGATAGGAACATGGAGAAATAAAAATGAAAAGTATAGCCGTATCTATTAGAGAAAAAAGGAAAGTGGAAAAATGAAAATTGAAACAGAACAAATGGGGTTTGAACCTGACCCGTACCCTTTCGATGAGAGCTCAAGCTGCAAACCATCGGGACACAAACTGACCCGTACGACCCCTAATCTTTAAAAATCTTCGATTTATTTCAGCAAAAAATGTCCCTATTAGCACTAGAAATAACATTAAGTCGATCTTTCCTATCCAAAACCTCCAACCTCATACTCTGCACTTGGGCCGCCCTTTAATTTTTAATCATAAAGATAAGAACAAGGCCTACAGTTTCATGTACAATAAGTTTTTTGCTAAATTTGGTACCTTAAAAGCAAACAAGCTGAATCATGCAGGAAGGCTTCAATACATTAAATCGGTCCTCTCCTCTATTCCCATTTATTATATGTCCACTGTTTTATTCTCTAAAACATCCATTGAGAAGATTAACACCATTATCAAAAAAGGTTCTGGTGGGTAGGGGTCCAAGAAGAACATGAAACTTGTCCTATAGCGCACGCTCATGGGAGGACATCACCAAATCAAAAGAAGAAGGTGGTTTAGGAATCATGAACTTACAGACGGTCAACAAGAGTCTCATCATTCACTGTGCCTGGAATGTGGCTACCAACAAAAGCCCCTTCCTTTCTGTAGTTTTAAAAGATAAATATTATCCTAACTCCACTTTTTTGGACTGCGCCCTAACAATTGCATCAAATCTATATATTGGTCGTCCGTTTTGCAGGTAAAACCTCAGCTGACCGCAAATGTGACCTACCAAATTCAAGCGAGAAACACATCAATATGGTCAGAACCCTGGAGTCCAATTGGAACACAATACATGATCACTTACTTCTTCCTGTAGTAAACACCCCACTATCTTCTACAGTGGCTGATCTTCGGGTCTAGGGCACACACACTTGGGACACCAACCTTCTAAACACCACATTCTCCACCAATGCAGCCCAATCCATCTAGCAATTGCAGGTCGTGCCCTCGCAACAACAAGATATTCTTAGATGGATCCCCTCTGCGGATGAAAGATGCACCACCAAAGCAATATACAAAGCTTTAGCGAGCGTGTAAGTCACACCTTGCCCACACAGGGATCAAGGAGCATATCCCAGGATGCAAATATTATCCTTCAAAAGGTCTGGAAAAGTAAGTTAATCCCTCCCCTTTTAAAAACCTTTACCTGGAGGCTTATTAGGAGGGCTCTGGCTACTGGTGAGAGGACGGGTAGATACTCAACACATATTGATAAACTTTGTTCCAGATGTGGTCAAATTGAAAATGATGTGCATTTATTCTTCAAATGTGATCTTCCTACACAGGTTTGGGCTGCCTTCTCTCCGTCCCTACCTATTAATGATATTGTTGATCGGGAAGATGGTGTCCAAATTGCCCTCCCTCAACTCATTACCACTAACCCATCTCGAGAACACTTTATGCAATGTTATTTTTGCTTTGTGGTATATTTGGAAAGCAAGGAATGACGATCGCTTCCAAAGGAAGAATTGGTCTTCATTTCGGGTTCACATCAAGGCAAAAACTCACCTACAAAACTACCTGCAAGCACTGCAACAAGACGAACAAGACAATACTGCTACGGCACAGTCCACCCCGACCCAAACCCAGGGGCAACATGCTCAATCCTCTGCACACAACGACAACCAAGGTATGCTTTCTCTTCCTGCAGGAAACCGGTTGGACAGGTTCACCATCACTATCCCTGCCACTCTTCTAGGGATCAGATGCTTTGTGGATGCTTCAACAACTCCGGATCAACACCGACAACATACAAGAAATGCCGACATAGGTATTTTGTTTGTCAATACGTAGGTACAACCAACAAACTCCATCTACATCGGGGCCATTGTTACTGAAGTTTCTTCAAGTAATCATGGCTGAGGCGGCGGCGGCGTTGGCCCTGGCGGCAACTATTGCTAAAAGACTCAGACTACGCAAAGTCTCCTTCCTTTCAGATTGCAGGCAATTGGTGCTATTCCTAAATTCTGAAGACCACAACCACCCACCAGACTGTAGGATGAAAACATACTCTCAGGGTTTCGACAATGTAGCGAGTAATCGCGGTGCCGAGGATCTACAACATTAGTAGAGACCTAAACACCACGGCAGATGTTTTAGCTAGACTAGCCTATAACACTCCTGTGATTCAGTTTGACAATTATGTACCAGGATGTTCCTACTTAGACGATGATCATCAGTGCCCTCTTGGTGAGGCACTAAACTCTGTAAACCTTCCTTTTGTGAATGTTCTTGTAGCTTTGTGCTGCTAATCAATATATGTTGTGTGATGTAAAAAAAAAAAGACCCGTACCCTTTGGATGAGAGCTCAAGCTGCAAACCATCGGGACACAAACTCACAAGTTTAATGGATGGTAAATGTTTTTGGTAAAGACTTTATTCAGTGTGGCAACGGCGTACACGTGTTGAAGTTGATGTGATACTCCCGCTATGGGTTTTAGACATTTTTTTTTAAAAAAAGATGGTTTTATACATTGAAGCTCTACTAAATGCTCGCATACACGAACCCAAGCCTGCGGAAGCTACTGCAATGCACCGTGGAAGCGTGGCCGTAGCAGACGCGGGCAGGTGTCAACCACTAGTCACAACTAGATCATGACGACCGGACCGCACCTAAATCATCATGCAGTAGGCTAAACGAAGTGGCATGCTGCATGCATCAATCACTCTCCACCAAAGACCAAATGTTAATATTATCTTATATATATATATATATAAAGAAAACCAAACGTTAACCAGAGTGGTCGGCCGGCCCTGGGCCTGCTGTCGTGCGCCCCGTCGGCTCTCTGGCCGCTGTCCCGCACCGCACAGCACCAACCACTCTGTATCGCACAGTCCGCTGCATCCACCCATCAATCACCTGACGACAGACAGGAATCCCACCCCCCACTCACTGCAGCAGCGAGGAAGGCGCCTGCGTGCGTGCGCTTCTCTAGTCTGTGCAGGCGCCATGTCTTCCGCCTCGGGCCTCGGCGGGAAGGAGGGGCCCTTCTCCGTGGACCTCGCGGCCGCCGCGCGCCGGTGCTGGCCTTCCTCCGCGCGGCGCCGGCCGGTGTGGGCCCGCGGTCCGTGCGGAGGTACGAGGAGCTGTGGATGCCGCTCGCGGCGGCGGTGGCAGGCGGAGGAGGAGAGGCGGCGATGCTCCTGCCACCGCTCGACGTCCACCTCGTCTGGCTCTGCCACTGCTTCCACCATGTCAGCCTTTCTTGCCACCTTTTTCGGTTCCTTCTTCGTTTATTGCCTGAGACTGAGAGCGTCTTCACTCGGCCACCTTAAAACTCTATTTATTGGGATGTTTCTGTTACTAGTTGTGGTGTGGAATTCCTTGTGGCATTGACTTTTGAAGAATTTACATTCAAATCCACGGACAGAATTGTGAAATGACGGCTAAGCACAATGATTATGTCTGCAACAATCAGTTTCATCTTCATATTACTCGGTATATAGTAGTAGCCATATCTGCCTCTGTAACTTCGGGCCATGCTGATCAAAAGTGTTTGCTTTCTTCTTTCTTTTAATATAAATTCAGATATGTTTAGTTTTTTAACGAGATATATTTTACTGTGAATGACCAACAAGCTGGTTAAATTGCAAAGATACACTCCTAGTACTAGTATAAATTACCGTGCTTACTTTTTTCCTGGAAATAATTAACTTCAAATTTACCCCTTGCTGCACTTAACATACCTTCCACAAGGAACCCGCTTGCGCGATACTCAGCTGCTTTTGCCCCTTCAACACTTCTCACCAAATGCTCCATCTGAAATTCCTTCGGCTCTGCAGGAGAACTACTCGCGTACTGCATGTCGAGGTTTGGACGCCTCATCAACCGTCCATCAATCCTTGATGCGGAGAATGAAGAGTATGCTGAGGACTGTTGTCGGGATGTTTGGGCTACTCATTTCCCATCCGAGCCATTTGACCTTGACACTAATGAGATTGATGCGAACCGTGTTGTTGATAACATATCGTGTGACAATGTCAATGGTGAAATTGTCGAAATGGTGAGACGGTACGCTGGCCTAGCAGACCGCTTTGCCTCACCCTTTGTGTGGGAAGGTGTCTACCATGTTGCTGCCAAGCGGCGATATCTTCGTTTCCTGGACCTTATCAAGAAGGTTGTGTGCTAACGCAAGAATGCACACGGCTTGTGCCTAGTCTAGACATGTTACTGATGTGGCTTGCTCACCAGGTATGCATAGACCTTACATTCAATTAAGCAAGTAATTTTGTTCTCAAAAGTATTTTATTTTACACAATTGTCATGAATCCATGCCAGAGTTTTCCTCTGTGTTATGCCATGGATATGCTAGCGATGGCCATGAGGGACAATGTTGCAAAAGTGGGGGTTGGTTATGGGGAAGTGGTGAGTGATGAGGTAATAGGGAGGACAAGGAGACTGTGGGAGGATGCATATGATGAACCATATGATATGGCTGGATCAGAGGTTGATGCGGGAGCAGTTAGCGCAGCAAGGGAGGCATTTTACTGGGTGCCAGCAGCATCAGAGGAGGATGCCAACCGGCTATACAAGAGTTTGCAGCCAAGATTTATTATGGAGGTATATCCGAGACCTTCAGAGTATTCAGTAGAATTTTGATTGAATTACACTGCTCAGAAGAGCTGACATTGTAATCATACTTAACTATTAACCTTATGCCAAATTTAGGATATTCCACATTAGCTTGTATGATGTCCTCATGAGGAGCTAGCAAATAGGCAGAATTTTCTATTTGTCTATTGTTATGTTCTATTTATCTCTGCTTCTTCAGCAACCTTCCATTTGTTTCTGGACCACATCGTGTGCCAACAACAGTAAGTGATAACGGCAGCAATAATTCAAAAAGGCAGTTGTAAATTCTACAGCCTCATGTGCACCATGGTCATTTCAAGCCAAAATGCTAGATTCCCTCTGCTAATGGCCTCAAGTGATCGGGTGGTGGGTAGGCCTGCTCAATCATATGTTTTTGTCAGCATCATCTCAAAAATCCAACCCCTCAATGTTAGGCATCAAAACATACTTTTTATTCTTAGTATGCAAAACACATAAACAAGTATTGCCCTCTCTTTTAACAAGGTCGAGGAGTTGAGCCTAGGTCCGGTGATTCAACTCAGGCCTGAGACTGGAAATATCAGGATAGAGTTGGCTGCCCATAAACATTTTTGTGTATAGAATATAGACAGGTATTTCTACATTCATATGATTCAGGCATATTCAAATTATTGAGGATTGCTAGTTGCCACTATAACTTTCAAGCTGTGGTCCTATTGATCTATATAGACAATCTAGTCACTCAAGCAATTGATAGGCTTACTTCCAGGTTGAGGCCTTGAATAGTGAATTTATTTAGGTATATTCAGATAATTTCTCTGGTACAAAAAATAAAAGAAATTTTATATTGACATGACACATGATGTCCTCATATATTTGTGTGGTTTACATTCTGGCTCAGTGTACCATTGATCTTCTTGGTATCAGGTATATGTGTTCTTGAAGGGAGAATTTGATAAGGAGCTGACCAGTAAAGAGTTCCTACGATTGCGAACACAGAGGTGTCACAGATCACTAAAACTCAACAGATCGATGTCCAATTTATCCTGCAAAAGCTGGCAGAAAGTATGGCACTTGTATTGTGAATTTGCAACCCGGGGCCTCCTCATTGAGTTCAGGCGTACCCTTAGTGGGTGCTTCAGGAAAAGCAAGTTCCTCAAGAACATCTCATTCTCGTGGAGCGATGTGTTGCATGAGAAAGCACTCGCTCTCACAGAGGAACTTGATGTCAGGATGAGAGCGATGGCATCAATTACCCCTCCAGTTCAAGCACCATACTTGTTGAAGTGTGTGCCTGATCGAGTCACTGATGATGGTGGGGCCATGATTTCTGATGTCATACTGCGCATGAGAAATTACCGTCCACAAGAAGGACGCTGGCTGACACGCACTGTACTTGATCACAGTGGGAGAGAATGTTTTGTCATCCGGATGAGGTATTGTTCAGTAGGTTGTACTGATTGTTATTCTAGTTTTTTTTTTGAAGTGTAATTATTATAGAATTTGGCTATGGTTGATATGTTTGTCACGTACCACCTCCCTTGAAAAGATCCATGGAATCATTTCATCATTACAAGCTGTTGGGAATGACTTGTAATTTTATATCTCATTATGTTTTTGATGAAACCTGTTGCAACTTGTGTAGAGTAGGCAGAGGGATTTGGCGGAGAGGTGCTGAAACTCCCATGGCAGTGAAATGGGAGGATAGGAGTATTGAGGTTCGAGAAGGATCATGGTCATACATTGCTAGTACAAGCTCCGTTGGTTATGCTCCTGGTAACTTTAGTTGTGCAATAATTGGTTTCCCTGGGGATCACAATTATTATGATAATGTGGGTATTTGTTCCCTTTATGGTGCAGAAAAGATAGTGGGCACAGCAACAGTGATGAAAGATCAACAGGAGAATAAGATAGTTTGGAGCTTATCAACAGGAGATACACTGACAGTACGTTTGGGAGATGAACTCAGCTTCGAGTTAAAAATGACAGCTCCAAAGCGGAGGTATGATCAGTACATTTAACTAGGGGCTAGAGTGCATATGGATAGCTCGCCCTGAAAAGAATGCAATTCTACTTCTATTCTTGGTCAAACTATTCTTAGCAACAGTGATTTTTACACCAAATAGGTATATTATGGAAACATATTCCATGTTGAATCTAATGGTACTTATCTGATTATTATTAATATCAATATTTTTTATATAAATTTGGTCAAACACTCAAACTCTATATGTTTTGACTCAGCACTATGTTATTAGAATAGAATTACGTTCTTTTCAGGAGGGAGTAGTAAACAAAGTACCATCATCGGTGCTCACCACTGAAAGAACTGATAGCACAAGGACCTTACCTGATTTCTATATATAGAAAACAAGTTTTTCTATGCAATATACAAATAAGTGCATGCTGTAGAGTTCATCATTTTCCTTTACAAAAATTTAACACGGCAGTGGCAATCTCTGATGAGAAGACTGAAGGTATATAGTAACTATATTATCACATGAACTTAATTTGGACCAATATGTTTGTTATTTAACTGTGTTCTATAAAGATATTATTATATAGATACATTCCTCAGCAAATGGTTAAACTGTAGAATAGCATTTGTATTGGTCCCTAAGTTTCAGTTTCAAGTATTGGAAAAAAAAAAAAAAAGGTTTCAGTTTCATAGAATTTTCATGCGCCATTTAATTGTAATTCAAACATTCTGTTTTGTTAAAATGTAAAATACAGTTGGCTTACTATATCAGTGTTGATATATGACTTCATTTTTTCACTGTTCTAAAAAAGCTACAAGCCATTTCATGCCTTTTAATTGCACTGCAATGTACTACTTACCAGGCAAGGCTGCTTGTCGGGAGGAGATTGAGCTACAGAGTAAACACTGATAATGCATCAAGCAACCTAGTTGAGGAGGAGCAATACCTCACACTTGTTCGTAAGTTACCGTATCATCATGGTGATAGAGCAACCATGCTTCTAAACTGGAAATTACTTGCTGTGGAGTTCTTACCTGAGGAGGACGCAGTTTTTGTTCTTCTCCTATGCATGGTGATTGCACGGACCATGACAGAGATCAGGGAGAGAAGATGTGGCTGGGCTTTTAGTGCGACGGAGAATGAGTGAAGCAAGGGCAGGGCAGAGAGACTGGGGTTCGGTGATGCTTCCTGGCTCGCCGCCAGATCCTCATTTGCAGCCTTGGTACCGGAACGCAGCGCAGGTTTTGTGCTCTGCGGAGACAGGACCAATGCTTGCTAAGTACACACCTGCTGACGGAAAGGACATGTTGTACAGGCAAGCTCTTATACCCTGATGAAGTCCTGATGTAGATTAGTACCATCAGGACTTGCCTGATAGATATAAAAGAAAGCACCCAATCTTCCTGGGCATTGCAAGGAAATTATTTCATTTCCTCAATGCTATGACATAGGATCTTTGTACAGGACAAATTTTGTGTTTGAGCTGTTGTTTCACTAATGGTGATGGGTCTTTGATACGAATCCAGTGATTGTTGTCATATATGGTTTGTACTGAGAATTTCCATCCCATTTTAAAATGGTTTGATTTCTGTAGTTTGACAATGAACTAAAAGAAGAGCTTCTGTCGGCATATGAACAAACTGATCATAAGGACAAAGGATTCAATTTGATATCTAAAAGAGTCTAGTGTTCATCTCGTACATATTTCTTCAGAAAAGAAGAATCGCAAGCAATCTTATAAAAGAAACTACATTCCCCTATGGATGGCTCTTGTCAATCCAAGCCCGTAAAACCATATAAAAAACACCTCAAATGTTCCAGAAATGTGTTACTTACAAAGTTACAAGTGCCATTAAGTCTAGAGCTGAGGCTTCATTCTTGAAGCAGCAGACGATTACAGACCTTGTTGTATGAGCTGCTGATTACAAACCTTGTATGCATTAGCAGGACCGTAGGAATGTAAGATTAAACATCAAAATCCTTCGATGTGTGATTGTGATTTATGCGCTGGGCTGTCACTGCCGCTCCAGCCAGCTTTCATTGCCTCTATCGCTTTTTGTATCTCCAGAGTCATTGCACTGTCTACGCTCCCAGAAGATATCTTCTTGTGTGCCTTCTGCAAGTGGAGCTTCAATGAGCTGCTGCTGAGACCAGCATTCTTGCCACAGATGGGACACACCTTCATTGCTGGCCTCTTCTGTTGCCATTCCATGGAGATTTTCCCGTGCAGTTTCTTGTCAAGATCCAGCAAGACCTTAGCAAACCCATCATTGGGATGTGCACGTCGGTGCACCTTCTTGAGCATGTTCCATGCTTCCAGGAGAGTACATTTTCTTAAGAAAAAAAAAGGGGAAATTATGAGATGATGACCGTGTCCAGGACAACAAAAAATAAAGATGCATTCTTTCTATCCTTATAGATGTCATTTCTGGATTGATAGACCTTAAGGTCACATAAAAGAAGGTAAATCTGGTAATAAATTGTTTCATTCATGGTGAGTTATTGATTTTAACAGAGAAGCATGAAAATTATTATATAGTAATTACTGTGCAGCCTTACTTCCTCAGCATCAAGTAGGCAAGAACAACAGTCGCACTACGACTTTTTCCCTCAAAGCAATGCACAAGAACTTTGCCACGCAAGTGATCCACATAATCGATGAAATCAGAACCATCTTGAAAGAGATCACCAATGTCTGCATTGTCATCATCCTTTATCTATATGAAGAAGCAATTAAGCACTCAAAGATATCTAAACTGTGTCTTCTGGCTTATGCTAAAGGAAAATAATTTGCCATCCATGGAGATATTAGGTAGAACTCACCGAGAAATTTCTGTACTCAAAAAAGGTCATGCTTCTGTGATTCTGACTGTCCAATTTCATTTGCACACAAGCACAATATATGGGTGATGCCAAGGTGCTTAAGTGTGTGTGTTGATCGAGCAGCTAGAGCACCACCAATATAAAAGGTAATCTGTGATCTGTGATGGCCGCTCAGTGCTTGCAGCATCAGAGATCAAAGATATCCTCTCAAGAATGTGCTCAAGTCGAACCTAACAACAGAATTGCTCGATAGGATCAGTTAATGAGTATACAAGTAGTTAGTACAGAGGTACATTTAGATTTACCTTCAACTCGTAAGCATCAACAGCAGTGCTATTATCAGTGCCTTCAAAAAGCCTGTGTGAAAATTGTTGTCTTGACACAACTTTACTACTTCAGTCCTCAGCATGTCATTCCATTGTTCTATCTCTTTGCTTAATTCACTATCTACCTGTAAAATTATTCTGAATGACTAATAGAATTGCGTGATAAACTTGACTGATTTATGCAAAACACCATATAGAAGACAAGCACTCAAATTAACTAAATAGTCATCTGATAGGTACCATATGTACCTGAAACAAAAACTTTGGTTAGTATGTAAGTTGCATGCTGAAATCATGAAACCCTTAGCTATTTGGTCTCCTGCAACTAAATTCTGTTTTTGTGCTATATTCAGGAAAAAAATAGGGGAACAATCTATAAGAGTTAAAAAGAAAAGCAGCTAGATGTCAACTAGGAACCTACATCATACATACATTTTATAATAGACAAAATATCCATCCACATTTCAAAGGTCTTAACCTTGGCATACTTGTTAAAATCTCGCAGCTTCATTGTCAACCGAAGACCACGGGAGGCATCACCATTTCCTTTGAAATGTTTGCTGATAAAGCTCTCTCGGCAGAAAGGAGATGATAGGTCTAGATTGTCACGGGATAAGGTTCGAGAAGGCTTACGCGAGATTCCTTGGAACATCAGTATCATTTGAATCTGCTTGTGATTCCACTGAACATAATGGTGAATCCGAAGTACCAGCATCCTCCCTAGCATTTTCATTGGAGCATTTATACATAAGATTGAAGAAAATTTTCAATAGACCATCCAGCTTCTGATAGAGTGTGATGAGGAAAAATGTGGAATCGCTGAAGGTCTCTCAAAGCACTACGAAAACCTCCTCGGAATGAATGCACTGTTGCTACCATATCACTCTCAGAGAGAGGAGAATTATAATTATAATCAGATGATACATCAAATTCTTCATGTCCTGGGGTGCCAAGCTTTCCAAAGGACACCTCAAACAGAAGTTTGGAAGAATAGTCAAAGTTGTTCAGTGTTAATTCCACTAGTTTGGGGTAGCTCTCCTGATCTTTTGCCCGCTTACTGGCAGGTGGCCTGCGTGGTACACATGAATCAATGGCTACAATATTAAAGCTAGAAAATTCATGTCCACTAGAAGCATAAGAGTCCTCCAATATGAGGTCAGAGACATCTGAGCCGATACTGCCACTAATTGAAACAGTTCTTCTCTGCTTCTGTTTCTGAGGGCTTTTTGATGATCTCTGGCTTGTATCGAATGATAGCAGAATCATAAACATCATCTAGTGAGTCAAGGTTTGCATAAGCTTCCCTGTTGGCGACAAGTAGATTTGCATAATTTCCACGCCAGCCAAGGGGACGGCATCGCAGTCTATCCTCATTCCTCAATACGAGGTCCAGGATTAAGACCCTACCTAATGCTTCAGCAGTTTTTTCAGCAGCTTGCCGTGAATCAAATGGCATTAAATTCTCTAGCAGAGGGGAGCCATGTACATAACTGCAAAACAACAAGACAAATTTGTTTTTGTTATAATTAATAAGCACCATTTTGATAAGTACATTACTGGTAAGTGGCAACATCATGTTTATATATACTTCATCAGAAAGAGGCAACGACTCAATTCAAGGGCTTCAAGCATCTCGGCGCAAATCAACTCCTCAAGTTCATCACCAGCAGTTATTGATGCATGTCGAGCATTTTCAACTGCAACCTTGATTTCTTGCCATTCAGATGAGGAGCTATGAATGACTCTGCCCTATATGGGTCAAGAGAGTTGTCAGTGCAACGTTTAGTTAGCGTGAGTGTCTGCTAGCATAATGGATTCTTACTTGAGGAGTTCTCACTCCAAGCCATTTAGCAAGTTCGTACCCAAAGCGTTCAGACTGGGTGGCCATCCTCGAAGGTGCTATTTTAATGACTGCAGCTGTTTCCTTGGATGGAAGGTCAACATTTTCAATGGCTTTGAATAATGCAATAAAAACAACACCTCCCGAATTTACTGTCACCTAAGCAAAATAGTATATTTATTAGAAGGGCCTAGAAGCATGGTTTGTAAATTTAGTTATAATATATAAATATTCGTATAAGATAGCCTACACTTTTATTACCAGTAATATTTCTCCAACTGTAAAAAAAGGTAGTTTGCAAAAACATGGATGGAATAAATAAGAACCTCAAAACTTCTGCTAACGTCTTCCTCAGATGGATCAGTACTTGTAGCCGTATGTTTTGTATGGTGCAGTGAGGTGAGAGAGCTCCAACTGAAGTTACTTGACTCAATATCCATCATGGAAACCCTCCCAAGCCTGTCCCAAAGGATCCCTTCTGGCACATGGTCACAAGGGTCAGGGTCAATGACATTGCTATCAGGATCGGCAAGTTCTAGTACTTCTGAACTGCAATACAGTAAGAGCGACAGTAATACTATCAGTTATTGAAAGAAATTGACAAACCCATCCCCACTTATGAAGAAAAAAGTTATACTAGTACAGATCACTTGGATAACAATGTGTATTTTCATTTAACTATCAAACAGTTTAGGAATTGTGCTGAAAAGAAGTTAAGATGGTCACAACTCACAATGTACAAAGTTCAGGATGCTTGATTAAATATATGAACGTAAGCATTTTCAGCATACCAACAACAGGTAGCACCGCTCACAAATCAAACATTGAAATTTCGATGAAATTCATGAACGTGAAAGATTGTCAAAAAATAAGAAACTTAATACTTGTATAAGTAATAAAAATTCATTGTCGACTTAATGCATCAGAAGAGGAATTGTACAAAAATAAATTTATCAGATCCACATCGAAATGGGTGGCTGAGCAGAGTTGTTCTTTCGCCACCAAGTGGATCACAGGCACTGAAGAGTGAGACGAAATGGTGGTACCTGGCTGATGAACGGAGACCCAGACGCCCGCGCGAGAAGGCCTTCTCATTGCGTTTCCTCACCAATGCCACCCACTCCTCGAACCCACCCCTGCAGGAATTCATCGAGATCAAGAAAGTGTTGCCCTTCTACTTTCCAAGAAAAAAGGGATGGGGACCAAATCAAATCAATTTATTTCTTTTTATTGCGATGAGCTTACGAAGGAGGAAGAGCGGAGAATGATCCGATTCCGTGGTCCCTCTTCCATTGCAACTCAAGGGAATGTTGGATTGAAGGTTGATTGATCCAGGTTTTTGAAGAAACCGCTTGACGAAATGTCGCGGAGTTTGGTTTGGTTGCGGATCGGAGAAGTCTGCGGGCGAAGGGAAAGGTGGTGATGCCTTTTGGATGCCTTTTGGCCAACAGCTAGAAGGGAAGGAGACAGGACAGGAGAGAGGAAATCTAGCCATGCATGGTGCTGACGTGGCGACCATTTCTCGTTTAAGCAATTTGTCCTCCTAAATGTCTATCAAAGTACGTATAGTCGTTTTTCCCCCATATACTCCGTAGAAGTGTTGTGTTTGACTTCATCGAGGAGGGATGATTCGATACTTATACTTAACGCATCCTCATATCTATGGATCCAAACTACCGCCGACGATCACAAAATGAAGATGAATTCATTTTCCTCATCCACCAAATACTAGTGTTTGACTTCATCGGAGGGGGGATGATTTGATACTTAACGCATCCTCGCATTTGTGAATCCAAACTACCGCCGACGATCACAAAATGAAGATGAATTCATTCTCCTCATCCACCAAATACTAGTGTTTGACTTCATCGGAGGGGGGATGATTTGATACTTAACGCATCCTTGCATCTGTGAATCCAAACTACGCCGACGATCACAAAATGAAGATGAATTCATTTTCCTCATCCACCAAACACTAGAAGAAGGAACCTCATCCCAATCATCCTAAAAGAGAGTAATACTTCTATCCCAAACGAAGCCACGTTTATTCATGAAACTCTAACAGGGCATGAGGCCATACATAGAAGGCGGCTCCATTTGTCAAGAGAGATTTTTTCAAAGATTGTGTGAAAATAACCTTCTTGCTGATTCATGGAATGTATTTGTGGAAGAGCAGTTAGACATACTCCTTTATGCCATATAAAAAATGCAAGCAATACAACATTGCAAGATCAATTCAACACAATGAAGAAACAATTAGCCGCCACGTTAGATCAGCGTTGAACACACTTACACAATACACATGCAACTACATACGGCTACCTTCTCTGCACCAACATCAGATGCACTTTGAAATCACGGTTTCACCATTTGCCGAGGTGGAGGGGAGCAAGTGCATCCACATGCTCTTTGTGCGGGTGCGGCTAGGGATTATGGCGGCGGAGGGAAAAAAGGCAAAGTGGCGGGAGAGTCAATAGAAGGAGCGCAGATCGTTCTCTCGGTTCCTTTGGGTTGGAGTGGATATTTTTGGTTTCTACATTAGTGTGCATGGAGTTTCCTTTCCTCAGAAACCGTAGGGAGCCTTCCTTTGTTCCATGTCTCATTTCTTTTCCTCTCGAATTGTTTCCTCCAAAATTCCCATGACTTTTTTCTTCAATCCAAACGGGCCTCAAATCTAACAACTACACAATATTGTGTTTTATTTCATGCCATCGGCCTAAATAGCAACCAGACTGATTATATAGAACAATACACTTTACTATATATATTTTGTTACTTGATATCGACCTATAGTGCGTGAGGCAGCCTCCCGAAGATGTGTTTTATGGATACTTACTTTATATGTCAATGGCTTAAAATCGACGATCGGTAATACAATAACTCTGAAGAAGTTGATTTGTTGGTTGAACATTACCATACGCATTGTTCATTAATTTGAATCTAATTTTGTCCCTTCTATTTCATGTAGCATCATACATTTTCATCTTCTCGCTTGAGTTGACCAAAAGGATATTTTTGATGTGTGCGAGGATAGGGTGCTCTGGGCTTAACAAAGGGCATACTGACCGCATAAGGTGCGGATACACTTGCCACCCACGGATATAGTTGAGTAAAGATAGAATGGATAAGAGCTAACCCTGGTGTATACGTTTTTAGAGTGATGTATTTCGGGTGTATATTTTGGTGTGGATATAGTTGAGGTCATGACTATGGAGCATGTAATTGTTGGTTGTTGTAGAATAATTTTAACGAGTGTTTTATAGGAGCAAAGATAGAGATAGAAATGAAGATAGCAAATGCAGATGATAGCTGCCTAGTCAATCCCAATCGATTTTATATATAGAATCCGATCCCTACATAGATTGTGCCGTTAGGGCATGCGCAATGTTGCAGCAAGTAATTGACCTTAAGTTGGGGTCCACAAAAGATGACCACAGTTATTACTTCTACCCACAATGTTGAAGATCAAAATGCACCTTAAGGTGGGACCCTCACCTGTGGTGGCAGATGGCTCACCCCTCTGCACAAGTTTGTTTTATAGTACACAAACTGCTAGCTTTTCTAAAGAACAAAATAGTTTTTTATTTCTTATGGTGTGATCTTAGGCCTATGGTGCATTTCTTGTTGACCATTGCTATGGTGGTGTCCCACAATGTATAAGATGCATCATTTGTAGCGATTTAATGTTTAAGCACCACCTTTTCACGCATTATTGTGGATGCCCTTATAGGATACATTGACTAGGTAATACAAATGAACCCATCACTTGCAAAGAAGTACAGTAGAACTATTTAGCGAGCCCTATTGTGCGAGCAGTCACCGTCTCACCGGGGCCACCTAGCAACTACCACCACCGGTTCCGAAGAAGAGGATCCAAACACGCAGGTGACCTCCGGCCACACAGGCGCGTGTCGTGTCCGGCAGGGCCACCAGTAGCAGTCCCTTCCACCACACGCGACCGCAGGCGGCCCCGGCAAAGAGTTCCCGAACCCTCCCTCCCACCGCCCCGCGCCGACTGGTACCAACCCTCGGGCCGGCCCATGGAGATCTCCGCCTCCGCCGCGACGGCGGCCGCCTCCTCCCCGCCCGCCAGGCCGCCGCTGCTCATGCGCCTGCTGGCCTCGTCATCGCCCCACCCCGCCACGTCCTCTTCCTCCTCCACCACCATCCGCCGCCGCCCATCCTCCTCGGCCACCGCCACGGTCCGGCGCCGCGCGCGCACCCGCCCCGGACGGGCCGGTCCAAGCCCCCGCCGACGCGGGCGACTACTTCTCCGGCAACGACGGAGGATCCGTCGGCGGCGACGGCGGCGGAGGAGGAGGAGGGCGGTGGAACTGGAACAGCGGCTTCGGCTCCGGATCAGAGGGACCCAGCGACTGGGAGCCCGACGTGCCGGCGCCCCGGAGGTCTGCGGCGGATGCGGCGATCGAGGTGGTGTACGAGCTCATGTGCCTCATCGCGCTCTCCAACTGCACCCAGTTCGCCGTCCGCAGGCTCGCCGGCCTCCCTCTCCGCCCGCGTCGCCGCACTGCGGTTCGTCCCCACCGTCTGCTGAGCATCCGTGCTGTGGGGTTCGATTTACTTCCTCTCCCTCCTGCCCTGCCCGTCTTCCTGAAAACCGCTTCTTCTGTACATATTATCTGTCTGCTACTGCGGTTTTACCGGGTTGGGGAATTGGGGGAATCAGGATCTCTGCCCTGCTGTTCCTTGATGGAATCAGGAGCAGTAGCAAAATTCGTCGAATTTGAATGGAAGAACAAATAAATAAGAACAACTTCTTTATTCTTTTGTTGTTGTTGGGCTCAAGATTGATTGTTTCAAATTGTACTAGGATGCATCATTGTCTGTTCCTTGTGTATGTATATAAATGTGCTGTAATTTGTTTTCTTGCAACTTCTTCTATTCAAGGCATGCCAGAAGCAATGTATTTGGGGAATTCTCATAAATCTAATTAACTCAATTGATATGCTATATCTGTATGTATGGCTACTAACTTTGCACTAGTTACTTCAACAATTTCTTTTTTCTATGATCAGCAAGCGGCAATTGTTACTCAAGTGCATGTGCTATGCTGGTTAATAATACTCTGCAGAGCAATGGCTTGCTGATGAGGCTCGCTTGGCTGTGCTAGTAGTACAGTAGGCTGCTGCTGCTGTTAAATTCCTACATAGAAGAACAGTGATTGCAAGTGTGCTTGCTGGCTGGTTGCTGCAGCTGCATAGGATGATATTACTAGGTACTAATGATGAGGGTATAGTGCAATGATTATTGTAAATAGGGAGAGCCAGACTAGGTGGAGAAATCACTTGCCGGATTATAGTTTTTGTTACTCGAGCCAAATTTTAGTAATTTATGGTTTTCAGAAAGGGGAAGGAATAAACAGCACCTCCTATTGACTATATTGTTGAATTTCCCAATGTATACACTGCTTTCTACATTCACATATCAATCACTATCCAATATGCTTAGGTCTGGTTCCAATGGAACCGTTCCATCTGAGGAGGAGAAAAAAACAGAGGACCTGGGTTTTCTTCTTATCTTTGATTTCATTTTTCCTCTAGTTTTAGAATGATTTTCCTGAGAGCAAAAAATGAAACAAGTGGGTAGCCTTGGTGATTTTTAGTCAAGCTTTCCTCATTCGCATGGTTTTAAATTTTGTTTTTGATCGGGAGTTTGTGTAAACAAGAGCCTATTTATAGTATTTTCCAAGTTTGACATCTTATCCATTGTTCTTAGATTCAATGTTATTTTTTGTAACTATTCAGCGCCTGTTTGGAACGCTGGAAATTGCGGCTGTGTGATTCCTACGTTCCAAATAGGCCATTTCAAGAGTTAAGTTTCATGAATACACACTTCTGTACGTGTTATATTTTTGCCCGTCTTGTTGTGTGTGCTCTCCCTTGCGTCCATGTCATGGGGGCGGCAGTACAGCTTGCTACTTTGAGCATGGACACCCTTGACAACCTGGTATTTGCTTCCAAGCACTCTTCCCCTTTGCAGCAGCACCACCAGCCTACCCAACCACCATCACGCCATGTGGTTCCTGCCTCGGCAAAGAGGCCCGAAAAAAAGCACTCGACAAACCAATTTAGACTCGGCAGAGAGGCGTAGTGGTTCCTGGCTCACCTTCATCTTCCACCGCCTCCACTTCATCACCCATGGCTGAATCATCCACAGCTGATCTGGCCAAGCTCATCCAGTCCCCGACGCCTCCATTGGCAAGCTCCAACGGTAGGTCACCAAGACTGGAGCAGGCGCAGCCACCAGCGGGTCCTTCTCTTAGGATCACAGGGCTCAGGCCATGGCGACAACCATGGTGATCGTCCACCCCAGTTCCAAAAGCTTGACTTCCTGAAGTAAGATGTCAAGTCCATCCACCACCGTTCATCAACCGTTGCGAGTCATATTTCCATCAAAAGCGGATCACAATTCACAATGGAAGAGCAACTATGGAGGCCGATGCCTAGATGTAGTTCATTTAGGTGCAACAAGACGAAGGCACCCTTCCAATCCGCTGGGCAAACTCATGGCGTGCAAATGGACCGGCTCAGTCATGGGGTCTGGCAGTAGTCATGGGGTGTGGCAGTGCAGCCAGAGGAGCTTGCAAGGACGTGTAGGAGCTCAAGGAGACGCAACTATTGATTTGAAGAAGAGAATAGAGTTCATGTTGGGGAGAGAAACGAAGGCTGGGGCGCCAGCTAAAGCAGTTAGGGCATGTTTAGTTCCTGCTACAGTTCTCTGTCACATAAATCTCTTAACTTATTTTTTGGTGTATTAAATGAAAGGCAAATAAAAAAATTAATTGCACTGAAAAGTGCGAGATAAATCTTTTAAGCCCAGTTAGTCCATGGTTGGATAATAATTACCAAATACAAACGAAACCTAAAAAATATTTCACCAACTAAACACACCCTTAGAGGGTTGAGCGCAAGCTAGTCCCCTCTATTTATACAAAGTAATCAGATTGACATGAAGTAATCAATGAACAAACCTATTCCATCCTAATGGGGGAGATATTATGATTTTTTAGTTCCTGTAGTCACGCACGGGCACTCAACTAGCGATATGAAGAAGGTATTCCTTACCTCATCGTGCTTAAGCCACACGAGGAGGATTACAAAGAACAGCGCCAGTGTCATAGACACCATTGTTACAAGCACAGAAACGAGCCGCATCTGGTTTCGCCGCCCTCCTTCCCTTAAGATGATCATTCGGGCAAGGTTGCTGAGTAGGGCCAGGAATACGAAGAAGACCGTCGTCTTGTACAGCTTCCCCATGGGTTGGCAAGTGTTGTACTGGGAGTAGACTGCCATTAGCCCTCCAAACATGGTCGGGTATTGTCCCGGCCACAGCACAACATTGCAATGGTTTCGCAGGAACTGCGATGGGTGCCGTGCTCCTTGCGCTGGTCCTGTTGCTGCTGCAGGAGCAGGAGGTGGCTGTTCTCTGTAATACAGCCTGCGGAACCACTCGACGGATACTCCGATAACCACAAACACGATGTATCCTTGCAGGAGCGTGACTAGTGCCGCGAAGGCGGCCGTGGCTACCAGCGCCACGAGAAGGCATGCAGCGCCCCTGAAGAATTTGTTGGCTACCTTCTCCCGGTAGGGTGTGTTGGTAACCACCGGCGGCATAGAGCAAGCTAGCATCATGGTGAGGCCAAACACAGCGGCGTACACAAGGAGTGCCTCCGCAGCCCTGGGACTCCCTGCTTCACCTTGCCGCCTCCTCCGCTGGCCACCGCTCGTCTTGAGATCGCCGAACAGTGCCGCGGACAAGCCCAAGAGCGAGGTCTGTGTCACTTCCGAGGAGACATTGAAGACGAAGGTGAGGTCGGTGGCATGCTTGCGGTCCAGGGCGTTTCGCCACCAGAGCACCAGCGCATTTTCCACCGCGGACATGACCACGGTGATACCTACCAGCAGCAGCAGCAGCGATGAGAGTAACAGCACCGGGCCGGCGAGAGCGACGTAAGCCGGGTTGAGCAGCGCTGCCAGGATAGCCACTGTCACGCATGACGATGAGAAGAATGTTGGAGAGGTACGCCGCGCCACTCACGATCAGGAGCCGCACATCAACTGTGACTGGATCGTTGGCGGTGGCGGGTGTCGGATTGTCCTGCAAGCCGCTGCGCCACGCCAGTGGCGCGGTGATGGCCATTAAAGAGAGCAGGGAGAAAACACAGAAAGCTATCTTGACGTTTTCCTGCTCCTTTTTCTCTCCCAGCGAAGAACGCGAGTAGCACAGGCGGCAGTGTTGTCTCCGAGGTCTTGGTGAAGTACATCAGGATTTTTTTAAAAAATTTTGCCCTTTTTTAAAACAAATTTCAAATGTATTCCTAGTTTGAAACAAATTACACCAGGTATCCCTTTTGGTCGCGCCAGATGCATAGGCGCGATGTTTACACATGTCGCGCCTATGCATGTGGCGCGGCGTGTCCCACGCCTGGCGCTGGGCGGCGTTGACCCGTCTTTGGCGTGGCCGGGCAGCGGGTCCCACGGTTGCGCCTACGCATGCGGCGCTGACGCAGCGCCACTTCAGCGCTGATCTTTGTCGGCGCCGACGGGCCCGGTAGGGTTTCGGTTTGGGCTTCGTCGAAACCGCGTGGAAGCCCACCCGTCGGCGCTGCGGATCGGCGCGACGGGTTGATATAAATGCATCCACCACCTTTTTTCTCTCCCTCTGTTCTCCCACTTTCCCCATTCCCGTGTGCCGATAGCAAGAGGTCGATTGGTCCGGTTCGAATGTTCTCTTCCCTTTTGTCCTCCCTCTCCATGATTTCCATTTGTTTTGTACTTCAAAGTGTGTTTATGCTTGTGTTATGCTAATTGGTCCTCATTTGTGGTTGATTTTCTTTGTTAGTCTTCTTTTGCTTAGTTGTAATTGTGCTCTCAAACCCCAAACCCTAATTAATTTCATTGTTCATGGCAAATTGGAAATTTTGTTTGTGATGTTTATTTATTCTTGTGCTATACTATTTGGAAATTAGATGTGGTAAAATTTCTTTGTTAGCAATGATATGCTTAGATGTAATTGTCCTCTCTAATCCCAAACCCTAATTCAACTCTTTGTTCATGGCAAATTGGAAATCATGTTTGCTACTACGTAGATTACTTCATTGTGAAATGAAGGCGTATACATGTTTTTGGTTTTGCTTAGGTTTTATGAATAATTGCATAGGGTTTGAATATTTAAGCATGTTTTATTGTTCAATTATGATTCGTTACCATATATGGAGATGAATTTTTATGAATGTTCATGTATTAGTTGTTGGTTAGGGTTTATGAAGATTTCCGTATTGTTTTATTATTTTTTTCATGTATTAAGGTTTACTTGGGATGTTTACCATGTATTATGGTAGGGTTTATGAAGATTTCGTAATTGCTTTTAATTTTTGTACTACTTGTCATTTTGTTTGTTTTGCTAGCTTTCATGGACTTTTCCCCTGCTCGTGCACCATCCAGGAGGACCATGATGGGAAAGGTCCATTCCCACCACCGTCCCTCCTTCGTTTTGTATTTGTGGGTTCCGTGCCTATGTGAAGCGGTCAAGGCATCCTCTCCGCCGGGCGTGCCTTTTTCTCGTTGTCCATTACGTTGCCATCCGCGGAGCGAAGTCCGATTGTGCTCATGACGGTTGCATGTTTTATCGCTGGATTGATGATGCAACTAAGGTTAATGTTGACATTATGTTGTTTCCTTATGACCCTTGGAAGAGCGTTCCATATTTCGAGTTTGTTCGGTGGGTGCCTCCGCCACCGAACCCACCGACATGACGGAAGTGGAGAAGGCCGCGGCTGTACTCCACCGTCTAGAGAATCCTCCTACATGCAATCGTGGCAAAGACAGCCGTCCTCCAAGCTCCAAGCAAGCCGGAGATGTTCACTCCATTCTACCGTTGTGGTCAACGGGATTATGTAAGTGGTCTTTCGAGTCAGGTTATTTATGATCTTGTTTGTGTTGTACCGACTATAACTTGGAACTATGACATTTCAGAAAGGTTTTCCGGCATGTGACTTTGAGGAGTACAACTATGGGCCGAAAGCTCTATGGCCTAGCAAGTCTTTTGTAGAAGAATGTTGGAACGGCAACATTGCATGGCCATGCCTTAGTCTGCCGGATCGGAAGTGCCAGTGCGGCATAAAGGCTCGGCAAGGAGTTGTCCCCTCTGAGTATGGGATTGGCTACTATTGTGGCAACGCTTATGGAGGGCCGAATGAGTTCTTTGTGAGTGTACTGAACTTGTAATGTAGATGTGTCCCTTTAGTTTTTTTTGCTGATGTTTGATTGTGTTTCCCTTAGCCTGGATCGACTTGCAAGTGGGAGGATTTTGAGGGTCGTGGAGATGTACTTGAGAGCCTAAAACACCAATTCAATTCCCTCATGAGAAGAGAAGGAGGTCTTTGCTACGATTAAAATTGCAGAGAAGGACACGGCCGCGGGTGGTGTTGAATCGCGTTGATTGGCATACCCGGAACATGCTTCTGGCCGACTACTATGAAGCTACTTTGGAAGAGTTGAGCCCATACAACTACGACTATGACGATGATTTTGGTAAAGTTTTGGCGGAAAAACAAGGCACGCCACGACGCTATCGGTCTTGTTGGAAGACGGTAATGGGGAGAAGATGTTGGAACGAGAGCTTTGTGAGTATTAAGTCGACATCCTTCTTTCATTTGTGCTAAATTGGCATACCACAACGTTCATTTGTGGTTTGAATTTGACATCCTTCTTTTCCGTAGTTCCCTCACCACCACGCGAGGACGAGGGCGAGGCTAACGAGGGACGAGGACAAGGCTAACGAGGGACGAGGGCAACGCCGCGGGACGATGAGGACAAGGAGAAGGGTGTCGACGATGATGATTGGTAGTGCTTTCCGGGACATAAAGAACACCACCGGCGATGAGGACAAGAGGATTGGTGTCTTCTATTTGTGTCACCTATGTGAACTTATGAGTAGGTGACAACTTTTGTTTTGAACTAGCGGTGGATGATGCATGGAGCTTTTTAGTCGTACACTCGCCATGTAGTGGATGATGCATGGTGATGTTTGTAACACTACATTCGATCCATGAAGTGCATGATGCATGGACCCTATAATTGTAGTTGAACCACTTGTGTAACTTATTGGCATGGTGATGTTGTCATTTCAATCCTTGTGCCGTGTTTGTTCATGAAACTCAACAACAAACAACATTTCTTACTCCGGCAATAATAAAAGACCAACACCGTACATAATTGTTGATTAAACAGTCAGTCAACTAGGTAGGCACTTCATTTTCGATACATGGTTCAATACAACTACTAGAGATACAACTACTAGAGAGCATAGTTTCCTACATGGTTCATTAGAAATAGAATACACATTGTTTCATACATATAGTAACAAATGAACGTTGCACTTCACAAATCGCCGCCATTGCCCCAATCATCCGGGATATTCGCCGTCCGTGCCCCCAATCCTCCCGGATTTTCGTCGGCGTGTCCGATCCTCCGGATATTCGTAGCCCGGAGTCGCATGTTAGCCCTGAAATGTAGCCATCATATGGTTTGTCTTCGCCCCGTGTCCGAATCCTCCATTGCATATTCGCCGCTTGGGCTAGCACAAGACCACGAAACATAGGCATCATACTCTTTGTTGTACGTTGCATCAACCTCATCTCGCTAGTTTTGAAGCCTCCTCCCCAGTGGTCCTCGCTGCCCTCCTCGCAAATGTGCCAAGTCCGGCACAATGTCCTCCTGCACGGGATGCACAACGGGAACAAAGTCGAGGGCATGTAGTATCCGATTAAAAGACGTTTTTAACACGGGGCACGACGGCAAATGCCGCCTTTGCACCCGGTGTCCTCCGGGGCACTTGAGGCACCATTGGAGCATTGTCGGCCTCCACGTTAGGCACCGCTGGCACGGTGTCCTCCCGCATGTGAGGCACTATGGGGACTTGCCGAGGGGCTTCTTGTTGGGCTTTCGGGTCGGCCTCGCCTAGGGCTATGAGCTCTTCCAACCGTGATGTGTCGTCGTCACCCTCAACATTTTCACCCTGCATCTGAGCCTTGGCCCACTCAGCCTTGGCACGGCTGGGGGCATGCTCTAGCTTCCTCTCCCTCTCATCCCTCCGAGCAAAGTAGCTATCCTCCTTTCCTCTTCCTCCCTGCGCGCGCCTTCTCTCACCGCTTGCTTCATATTCTCCTCGGGCCTCCGTTGAAACCATGCCCTAAACTCCTTGTGGCCTTCCAAGAATTTCTTGTGTTCCTCACTGATCTCAAGGTCGATCCACTGCATAAAATCACAGAGAGGAGGTGGGGTCTGGAACACAAACAATTGTCAGGAAG
Source organism: Hyparrhenia diplandra (assembly GCA_015847255.1). Classification (NCBI taxonomy): domain Eukaryota; kingdom Viridiplantae; phylum Streptophyta; class Magnoliopsida; order Poales; family Poaceae; genus Hyparrhenia; species Hyparrhenia diplandra. The sequence goes on from JADLZK010002970.1 coordinate 142,768, forward strand.
CTAATATATACTCATGAAACAAAGGAACCAAAACGAATATACGCACCATGAAACTGCGGCGTTGTTTCGGGCCTGGCTCCCATTTATAATTGGCACACATCCAATACTTCCGCATGTAGGTTTCCTCATCATCTTCAACCCATTCAACTTTGCATGGATCACCACACCAACAGCTTGGGCACGGTTCACCCGGTGGGAGAGGCTTATGGACATAGGGATCCGGCAGCCTCAAGCACGGATTGAAGGCCTCCTTTTTACCACGCCGGCATGAGACAAGTGTAGCTACGAAACAATCGAACATTCAAAGGAGGTACTAATTATTTGTAATGGTAATTTTCATTTATAAGAAATCACACCATTGTCTTTTCTTACAAATCACACCAACCTCATTTGTAATGGTAATTTGCATTTATAAGAAATTCACACCATTCTCATTTACCACGTGGCTTACTAATTAACAATATAACCACGACTAAATATACTAATGGGGGATACTAATTAACACTATAACCACGTGCCATGCACAATATACTATGAATTCAAAGAAGAAAAAACAAATCCAAATCACTTACATAATCCACAACGAGGAGGCTTGGAGCTTGGAGCAGCCTTGAGGTGTTGGGGGGGGGGTGAGAGGGCTTGGGAGGGAGGAGGAGGCTTGGGGCAGTGGGGTGGAGGAGGGGGCTAGGGGGGGTGGGGGTAGTGGGGGGGGAGGAGGAGGGGTTTGGGGGCTTTGGAGGTGGGTTGGGGGAGGTTGGAGGCGGCTTCCATGGTGGTGGTGGCGGACCGGCGCGAGGGAAATAGGGAGGGGGGGGAGAAGAGTGGTGTCGGAGGAAGAAGAAGGCCGAAGCTTATACCGCTGACGCCGCTACCGATACGTTGGTGCGACGCGACGCCGCGCCGACGATCGGCGTGACCGACACGCGGTCCGCTTTACCGTTGGATCGAAACCGAGAGGCGGTCGCGCCGCATTTTCTAGCGCGATACGCCGCGCCACGCAGGCCCTAGGTTACGCTTGGGGCGGGAAGTGGCTCTTTGGCACGCCGCGCTAGTGCATCCGGCGCGACGGTCGCCAGAGCTGTTGGCGTGACGCACGGGGGGACACGTGGCGCGAGATGTCGACGGGTCGCGCCCGAGCGATTGGCGTGACGCGCGTGGACACGCGGCGCGAGATGTCGAGCATTGCGCCTATGGCTTTGGCGCGACCCATCGCGCCGTGGAGACCCGAGGTTCCGTTGCCCTGTGTTGTGGCTCTTTGCCGCGTCGCGCCAAAGCCCTAGGCGCGAGCCGCCGCGCCAAATTACTTGGCGGGACCGGGCGGACACGTGGCGTTCCTGGCGTCGGGTAGAACGAAAAAGACCGACAAGGTGCCACAACCACACCTTAGCATGCCTCTCCACCACTTCTTCGGCTGCGTTGTGGCAGGTATTGAAGTGCCGCCGCCCAATTGGGACGACACACCTGAAGTCTTGTGCTCCCTCTTTCCCTCCGGAGGTGCGTCCGGCACAACCGTGAACCGGAACACCAACTCCTTCCGGTTCGCGAAGGTCGATAACACCCGACACCGGTGAGACCGTGCACTTTTAGGTCCAAGATGTAGCTCACATCTTCTAGGGTGACTGCCATCTCTCCACACGCGGTGGAAGGAATGCGTCTCACGCCATCTATCCACGAAGGCGATCACCGGCGCCCGTCCATCTCGGGGAGCCCCGCCACAATGGCTCGAGCAAGGCCCAAGAAGCCCGCTCTAGCCGTAACGGGCGCATCGCTCGTCCCCAACGCAGGTGGCTTGTGAGATCGGGACTTGGGCGACTTCGATTCGAAATAAATGAACGAATGTAACGATTAGAGATGATAAACGATGAACACAATATTTATTTGCAACAATGAACATGAGAATCACTTGCCTTGCCCAAGTCCACCGCCATGTGTGCTCGGTGGTCCTTTTCATAGCAATGCTGAAGAAGGCTAAGGTACTCCTCCTGCGCCATCCCGAAAAAACGCCAAAAAAACAAGATTAGAAATAAGACATGAATAATAATAATTAAAACAACACAACATTAGGAAATTAATATAACACAACGTGAAGAGATTAAGACAACACAACAACTAAAAACACCCTAGTACCGAACACTATCATGAGTGGTCAGTAGTGTGACCGGGTCCTGTGGCATTTAGAGCACCGGGACCGGAGCCATGGCCTCATCAAAGTCTCCATAACCATACATATCGAGACCATAGCCATTGGAATCATACACATCGGGGCCATCGGCATTGGAATTGTCCATAATTCCTTTAAGGCGTTTTCTCTTCCTTCTTCCAACCTTTGTCTTTTCTTGATCCGGTCGGGACATAATCCAATCCATAGTATGGAGGCCACCGTGAAGGATCTAGGTACTGCTCGAAGCCTGGATTCCCACACTTTTAGGGTGTTTGATTTGAGATAGAATGGAGACATGAAAAACCGATCTTCATGGTCTAAACCCCTAAACTTACAAGCGTGATCACGTGTGAGCAAGGCACATGAAGTAATCGAGGAATGCAACAAGAACATTCCGGTTTCTAGAGGTCCACCCTATAATTTTTGCCACCGTACTTCTCACCGCCCGGATTGGTTCCTCCTGCTGACATTATGTTGTACACTAGCCTTGAAGGTCCGTAGGCATCACCAACCCGATTGGAACCTATGGCCTCCGCAATTTTCGTGTGTCTCCTACCGCCCGGCCCCATTTTTCTTTAGAAGCCTTGGCAATGTACCAGCGTTTAACAAAGTATTCGTTGCACTTCTTAAACGAGTACTCCACAATACCGGACACAGTGTTGCGAGACGGATACCCTTGAACACTTTGTTAAACGATTCGATGAATTGGTGGTCATCACGCCATACCTAAGGCCACCATCATCAAATGCGAGCACACTTGTCCACATTACTCATCCGCCCCGAAGCCAAGTCCTCGCAGGAGTGTTTAGGACCTTGTTCAACTCGCAAGCTTCTCCTTAAACCTCTCCTTCGTATGCGACAACAACACACGACCTTCAACTTCGCAGACGACCTCCTTCTTCCTTTGTCGCCGCCAAATGTTGGCGGCAAAGTGCCGCATGCACCATCGATGCTCAAGAGGGGAAGCCCATCTATCTCCTCTCTTGCGGCCATGAGCAATCCATTGTGCCGATCGGATATCATGCAAATCCTACGGGACGTCACGACGGATGACATGGATTCTAACAAGCTTCATGAACCAAGACCGCTCAAAGTGTTCTCGCTCTCGGCCAAAGCAAACGCTAAAGGGACAAGCTGGTTCTCCGGATCCACACCGACCGCCATCATCGTAACACCTTTGTACTTCCCAAGAAATGTTGCATCAACAAGCACTACAGGCCGACAATGCTTGAATGCCTCGGCCGACCGGGAAAACACCAAAACAACTGCGAGAACATGTTTAGGCACACCGTCCGTATCATCCACTATGCGGCCCGACAATGGGATACCACCTAAGCCCCGGATTGTAGTGTTTCATGGCGGTAAGGATCCTAGGAGCTTGGTTGTATGCCTCCTTCCAATCACCCCACAACAGCTCTATAGCATCTTTGCTTTGCTCGCCATGCCTTCATGTAGCTCACTTTCGATATCCGGTCCACCCTCATATGCTCTCGATCGGGAGGCAACAGATACATCGCTATCGGCCTTAACAAGGCCGACAAGACGACGACTTCGGATAACGGGCTGTGCTTTGTGCGTGCACCCCCTTAGGCTTAGAAGACCGACACGTGTGAGGTTGCTTCACATTTCGAATCCTCCAAGTCTTGTTTTCGGCTTCCTCGCCCAAACTCCCCAACCACATTTCTTCTTGCAAAGCACCGTGTAAACCGCTTGTTAAGGTCGCAGTTGATCAACATAGTACGGCCTATGATACCTAACGGCGTAGTCCGCAAGAAAGAACTTGAGATGCTCCAATGTGTCAAAGACCATCCCCTTCTTAATCTCCATCTCCTCGCTCTCGTCCCTCATCGTCCAACAACAACCCGGACGGGTGTCACACACCGCTTCATCAACCATACTAATGTCCATGAAGTTGGGTACGGATGGTACCTCAACATGGACCTCCCTCAACTGACTTAGCTCCACATCAGTGTACTCCATTCTAAACGACCTGTCAGGTGGATGCAATATCCCCCTATACTCATCGCTTTCATCCTCCGTACTAGGCTCCGACCTATACTCGTCCTCAAAAATCTCCTCAGAGCTACTTTCACTAAAAGAGAGCTCATCTCCGTAGTCTCCATCATCCTCTGATCCTACAAACATGTCGTCCATAGCACCAATCTCCTCCTCATCACACTCTTCCATACCTACCATCATTTGCCTTATCATCCTCTCTAACAACGGCCGGTTCCAACTCTTCCTCCCGAGTAAGGTGTCAGACGGGCTCCTCATCCACGTTCTCACCGCGGGCACAACAACAGGGTTCATCACCTTCTCCACAACAACTTCCAAGCAACGAACACTACTACCCTTCACAACCTCTACAAAGTTCTTCCAATCATCGTCACATGACAAAGACATAAGGGCATAGTGTGCTCGTTCCTTCCCCGATCAAATCGACCTCTCAAGGTAAATGGCCATCCATACTTGTCACGACAATGGCCGACCAAATCATCGGCTAGGCTCTACCAAAAAAATGAACTTGTTCATGCATGTTCTCAAACTTGCCATCCCCTCTAACTTTGCCACCAATATAAAAAGCGCACTAAACGGTCCATCTACAAATTATTTAACAAAAAAATGCTATAAGTAAATCAACCATCTTGCCAATATATATTAGAAACAAACTCAACACCTACATGCATCAAAGAAATATATTAATGTAATAACTAATCTATGTCAAATCCACAAAGAAAAACATATCCTAAAACGTTTCCACGTACCACATTGCATCAATAAACGGCCCAATCACTTATAATTTCACATTGGAAAATAGAAATAATATCAAACCCTAAACCTCCATGCATGCATCAATGAACTACTTTCATGCAACTCGATCTCTAGCTCAAATCCACGGCCAAAACCAATCCTAAACCGATTCTACGAACCACATTGTACCAATTAACGCTTCAATCACTAACAATTTCATATTAATAACCATAAACCATGGAAAGGAGGAGGAGGAGAGAAGGAACTAGTACCTAACCCGGTTTTGGAGAGGAAGGGGGGCCTCCCGGCCTAGCTCCGCCACCGCCGGTGGTGAGGGCGCGCGCCCGCCGCCCGAGGTCGCTGGCCGCCACTTGCCGCCGCCGCTGCCTAGGGCCGGCCCCCGTGCCCGCCGCCCTCAAAGCCCGCCGCCGGGCGGTGGAGGAGGCCGGGTCTTTGGCGGCCGGCGGTGGGAGGGAGGGTCTTGCCGGGAACGGCGGTGGTGGAGGTCCGGGGCGGAGGTCCGGCGGCGTACGGGCGAGGCCGGTCGGGTGGAGAAAGAAGGAAGAAAGAGAGAGAGAGAAAGAAAAATCGGGCGGTGGATACCTATTCAAGGCGTCGCGCCCACGCATCCTGGGCCAGCGACGTGGTGGGACCCACGCGGTTTTGGTTATACGTATGATCATACTTCCATAGGCGTTTTTGAATTGAGCATGGTGCTTAGGTCAAAAAGTCTACCTTGATCGATTAGACATGGAGTCGAGTCCGGTTATTGAACCTAAAATTGCTTGTGTAGATTTTGGTCGATCATATGGACTAACCCTGCAGAATTTATCAAAATCCATAAGGGTAAGTCTTGAAGATGACAACGAGGGTTAACAAAAAAAAAAATATAATAATAATAATAATAATAATAATAATAATAAAAGAGGGTAGAGAAGAGAAGAAGAAGAGAGGAGATAAACCTTTCAACCCCAAGATTTTGTCCCGGGTACTTTGTGACATCAAAAGACAAGCTTGGGGGGAGCCTCTAACCATGCCACCGGGCTCAACTCGGATCATTGCGTGCTCAAGCTAAGCGAGAACCATAAAAGGTAAGCAAAAGGCTAGCTTGGGGAGGACTCCAAGAAAGGTAACTTGTATCTCACATTTTGATCATATTCTCTATCTTATGAAATGTTGAGTTACGCTAAAAAAGACAAATTTCATTCCTATATATGAGCTATGGAAATGTCTAGTTAAACCCCTTTGTTGAAATGATGAATAGTTGCTCTGTCTTATGTTTCACCGTGCCTAGTTTATAATTCGAATTTCTCTAAAGTTTGGATTTAGTGGCTAAGTCTAAAAACTCATCCCGAAAAACCCGATTCATGTGGGTTGCATAGGCTCTATCTAGTCTAAGTTGTTGCCAAGTATGATATAGTACAAATGGATTTGCTATGATTTCGTCCAAAAAGAGAAACTTGGCATCCGGGGAATCTACTTTGAAAAAGAGAAATGATATGGGCTGTGCTAAAAAAAAAAAAGAAGAAAAAAAAAAATGAGATGAAAAATGGACAAGTGTCCAGGGGTGAGTAGAGCCCACATCTCTAAAAAAAAAAAAAAAAAAAGAGAGAGAGGAAATAAAAGACAAAAGTCTAGGGCTTAGTAGAGCCACGTCAAAAAAAAAAAAAAAAGAGAAGAGAGATATAGCAATAAAGCCCCTTCTTTCTCGAAAAAATAAATCCAGGATAAAAGTTGATCAAAAGGATGAATGATAAACATTTCATTTATAACCGTTCTATCGGCAACCGCCCAAGACTTTGAGAAAAGCTAAAAAGCCCCCGCTACGATGAAAGGTAATAAAGGGTGGGAAAAAAGATGTGCCATTTTATTCAAACTCTAGCGTAAAAATCTTATTATAACCCCGGTACTTGTGAAATGTAATCGGCATAGTAGCAACTCCCGATCAACAACCAAGTACTTATCTCTTTTGCTCGAGGACGCGCCAAAAGGGTAAGCTTGGGGGAGTTTGTTGCCGGTCACTAACGACATATTTTTACCGTCAACTTACTACCATAAAGGGAGTAAAACTATACCTTATCATACTCATATACATTTATAACTCACATATTTCCACTTGTAGTATCCAAATTATTATTGTACAGATTTATATAAGAAACAAGTGGAAAATGTACCAAAAGGCGCCTCCTCGAAAGCGCATTCTGAAGAACATCAAGCCTAAGGGAGAAATGGACCAAACACGCGAGAACCGGGCCGAGCAAACACCGCCATACAACTTTTCGGGCCCAAAGACGCCCGGCTGCGAGCCCGGCCCGAGCGGGGCCCGGCAGGAATGCGCGCGCTTTTTCCACAGTGCGGCCGCACCCCGCCGAGGCGGTTCGGGCCCAGCCGAGGGGCGGTTTGTTACCTTCCAAAAGCGGGCGTTGCCCGACGTTGGTTGGTCGGTTTAGCAAACTAGGAAGGTGTTCCCAGGTCGGTTTTGGCTCCTTCCATATGGGGAGGGACATTTTCCAATGAGCCCCCTCTCCTCTACCTATAAAAGGAGGCCATCTCCCACCATTGTAACACACACCATTTGGAGCCTCCTCACTTTCTACTCCTCTTCTCCTCTCCTCTCTACTCCTCCACTTCTCTAGTTCTTTTTAGTCTTTAGTAGTATTTGGAGCAAGGCTAAGCTTCATTGGAGAGCTTGTACTTGGGAGAAGGAATATTCGGTATGAATACATTTATGGTTTATCCTCAAGTCTTGATCTCATATGCTTGTGCAATAGAGCTAGAGTATTTGCATGTTATATTCTTGACATGTTGTTCTCGACACGATCATGATAGAAGAACTAGACTATAGTTCCTATGTCGTGGTTAGTCGTATAGAACTTAGGGCCTAACCATTCATGCCATGTATTTGAGTAGAGTAAGAGTTGTGCTGAGGTGGCGGTTCGTTGTGGCTTTCGGGCCTGGTCCATATCTTAGCCCGTCCATCGGGAGGGGGTGGGGGTGTGCAGGGGATATGGGTCGTACCTTAATACGCGGGCATGGTGCCCGTAAGCGTGAACCTTCGAATATGAGTGCATGCCACGGTTGAGGGGGTAGGTGGCTTGGTCGTGACAAGCCTTGACCGGCCCCTTGAAATCCCCCCCATGTTCGTGTGTCTTTGTAGGAGTTAAGTAAATGCTTCTATTGGGCCGTATGGCACCCGGGAGTCTCCCCGTCCATCTCACTCTCGACCCTAAAACTCTAGTCATCTATGTTTGCATGATTATTAACTTGTTCTTTGCACAGCTACTTTAGAATGCCTGCTCCACTTAGGAATATTCTTTATTCTTTATTTTCCTTTTATCCTTGAGGTTGGCCCAAGTGTGTGTCACACTATCTTAAACTATCATGACTTACCCCCGTATTGAGTATTGGTCAAGCGCATAGACATGTTGTCTTGTTCATGCCCCCGCTAGAGTCCTACACCATGCCTTCCTTTGGGAAAAATATAAATAACGATACCTGAATATCTCCGGGTGAAATGCTACAATGGTATTTCCGTGCGCTTGCGGACTTGTTCTCGTAAATGCTGGGCTGAATGCCACCCGACATCCCGTGGCGATGGTAGCCGGAATGTAACAATTCCGGCAAAGTCGTTGTGGGAAGTCAACCTGCGGGTTCCAGTGCTTTTGCCTTTTTGGCACTTGCGCTTAGGAAACGCATAACGGATCGTGGTAGACCGACCGCCTCGAGTCTCGAGCCGACGCATGGAGCAGACCCGTGGACGATGTGACGACGACGGGCAGGGCCGGCATCGGACAGCCAGGCTCCTTGATAGGGACCACTAGGGGAGCCGAGGAAGGCCGCGAACGGACGCCAAGAGGTGGTTGCCGGACCCTTGGTCGTGTTGTCGCCGGCCGCAAAGATCCCCCACCGCCGCACTCGCCTAGCGTCGCACCGCGGAGGGCAAGTGTCACGGCCGCCGCGTGCTGGGCAAGTACCGTTGTGGACCGACGCAGAGGGGCTCCGGAAAGGATGGGCGCCGCCGAGTATCGCCAGCGGCGAGGGCGTACGTGAACCGCCCTTGGGCGGCCAGTTACCAGCGCGGCTTCCGGCACCACCGCCGGGCATCCCGAGTCGTGGCGCCAGCAAGGGCGTCGCGGATACGTGGAGAACCAAGACGGAGTGCGACCCTACCCCGGCGAACCCACCACCGAGGTTCCAAAGACCTCCCCGAGTGGCTGCGAAGCGGCGGCGCCCTCATCCGGCACTCCCGCCGCTTCCGAAAGCTGCACGTGGTGGCGACGGCCCGGAAAGCGATCGTGGACCTCCGTCCCGCGGCGGCGGTGTTGCCCGAGACGACCTAGGGCGGGGGGGTGTGTGTCGCCGACCCGAGGCCTCCACAACCACCGTTGCCGGAGTCACCTCCCCAGGTTGAAGCTCGACGTTGGCCGCGGCCGGCAGGAGCTCCGTGAGCACAAGGTCGGCCCACCAGTCGCAGGTAGACGAAGGTGGTACGCACTGTAGAGGAAGTCGGGGCAACGGGGTTGATGTAAAGTGCAATCAAGCCCTAAAGTGGGTTTTGGCGTTGATGACCACCAAATTAGGGAACTAATGAATTTGACTAAGATGACATCACGGGAAATAAAGGGAGATGATGATGTACGGGTTGTAGGTACAAATATTCAACAATGGAGGCGACCCCAACTCAGCAAAGTGTATTATTTTCATGTTTACTCATTGAGTTTAGGGATGCCGTACTATTAAGAGGGATTCTAGCACATCTGTTCAACTGTCGAATCAAATGCTCAAAACCTACCACCCTGATCTTCACCACACCACAAAACAGCCAGCAAAACCTATTATTCTTTTGTCTGTTTGGTGGAGCGCGGTAGTGCAGCGCATAAGCCGCGGCGATGCAGCGCAGATCGGCAGCGGCGGTGCCGTGCACACATTCCCCGATCAAGATGCGCGGCGAGGTATAAATACCTTTCGTCCTTCACAACGGTTACCGCTTCTTCTCCAATCGTTCACTTTCGAAGCAGACTGACCTGAGCTCTTTCTCTCTCTCCTCCATTGCTCCACCTCCACTCCCCAAGCGAGATTTCGAATCCAACCATCAAAAGTTGAGGGTAAAGAGGGGAAAGCGCAATTGGAGACCGGATCTACACGTTCCCCATCTTGAAAGAGCATTTGGTTCGCGTTTGGCGGTGTGCTAGGGTTTGTTCCTCTTGGAGCTTGCTCCTAGCCGACTAGGCGTCGCCCTAGAGCTTGCCAACTTGTGTGGCGCAGCCTAGGGAGGTTTGTAACCTCGTTCTAAATCAAGAAAATCAACCCACATCTCTAGGGTTCACTCCCTAGACTTGTGAACGAGGGAAAAGGCTAACCTTTGTGGTGAGCCAAGCCTAGTGTGGCAACCTCAACAACGTGGAGTAGGCCGACCTTGGTGGCGACGAACCACGGGTCAAATCTTGTGTCACCGTGTGCTATTTACTTTCTTGCATTTACAGTTCTTGTTCTAGGGTTTGACCCCTTTGGTTCGAGCTTCCTCTGTTCTTAAGTAAGGAGGGTTCGAAGAAAGGAGGGAAGTCCGGCCGTCACACCAATGACGATGGAAACAGCCGCAGCAGTGACATCTCCCTGAGCACAGCCAGCGAGAGCACAATCAAGGGAGATGCAACCGATCATGAACGAATTGCAGCAAGGCAAGCAAGAAGAACCGCAAGAAGAGAAGAGCGAGAAAGAAAGAGGTTTGAAGAGCAAGCTAGCATCAAGCTTGCCGAGAAGCTTCAGCGCAAAGAGCAAAGAAAAGCCACTCGAGAAGCTAGAGCTGCAAGGAGAGCGGCAAGAGAAAAGAAGAAGAAAAGAGGAAGAGGCATTGTCAAGTGAGCTATCAAGTAGCTCAGATGATGGTGATGACGATGTTTCATACTCCACCAAGAACAAGAAAAATGAGAAGAAGAAGGAAGAGAGCAGCGAGCAACAACAATAAATTTGCAGCCATATCCTTTAACTATAATTCTCTTTTCTCTAACCGTGAAAAGAAGTCATTCATCAATGTTCCCGCGGGGAATTTGCCTCACTTTGATGGGACAAACTATGCCAAGTGAAAACATTTGATGAGTGCCTATCTTAATGGCATTCACCCCGGTCTTTGGGATATTGTGTGCGTGGTGGATATGAGCCTCAGGTGAACCCCAAAGTAAGCCCACAAATGAAGAGATGATAGCAGCCTACCTTAATGGTCAAGCTACAAGCATCCTCCTAAGTGCTCTAGATGGAAATGAGTACAATAGGGTGATGAATGTGAATGTGGCAAAGAAGATTTGGGACACTTTGATCCTTGCACATGAAGGTGTCGATAAAGTGAGAAAAGCCAAGATTGACTTATTGAAGGCCAAGCTCAACCGATTTGTTATAGTTGAGGGAGAAAGGGCCCAAGAGATGTTTGATAGATTGATGGTCTTGGTTGGGAATATTAGAGGATATGGAGATGAAGAGCTAGATGATCACAAGGTGGTGAAAGTGATGCTAGAAGCCTATGCACCAATAAATGAAACCGTGGTCACCTTGATTAGAGACAAGAAGAGATTTGAGCACTTTACTCCAAATGATGTGCTTGGTAGATTGCTCACCTTTGACATGCAACGAGAGGAAGCAAATGAGAGGAAAAAGCTTGGAGAATTACAAGCCAAGCTTGATGGGATTAAAATCAAAGTAGCTCTCAAAGCAAGCAAAGGAAGCAAATCAAGCACATCACACAAGACCAAGGGCAGCAAGCAAACATCAACAAGTCAATCCAAGGAAATGAAGAAGATGCAAGAAAATTTTGACGATACATCATCCTCAAGTGAAGATGAAGATGATGGGGCTGTTGGGCTTTGAAATGGGCATCGGCCGGCCGGCCGGGCCTTGGCCCGGACTCACCGGTGAGTCGGTCGAGGGTCCGATCGCTCCATTCATGCGCGCCCGGTCGAGGCGGGGACAACACCCTCGGGCCCACAGCTGACACGCTCTTCGTGCTTCCGGTCGATGGTTCCGGTCCATGCGTCCGGTCACTTTCCTGGGTCGAAGTCGAAAACATGCTCTCTGGAACTTTTGATCGGACCCGACCACCGGAGCCACCGGTGCGTGCGTCCGGTCACATGGCCTGCGTCCGGTCATGCGTCCGGTCAAGTTTTCCAGCGTGTTCTTCATCTTGTTGTCGCCCTTTGCTTCAACCTTGCTTCGCCTCTTGCCATATGTTGCCAACACGTCGAAGATGATCACGTTATCATGCATGTTAGCTTGTCGAACGGTTAGGCAAGATCGAAGTTAGTGCTCTCATTGTCCTAGATGCAATATGCAAGTCAATTGGACCTAGAAGCACTTCACCAAAGGATTGTCGTGGCATCCCCTCTTGATAGTCGGCTATCTATCCTATAATGTGATCACATGCTCTATCGTGTCTTGTTCACCGAAAGGAAAACCCTATCAAGATACCTTTGCCTTGATCTCTCGGGTTCCTCTCAAGCCGATCACCGAGCTTGACGATCCATCAAGTCCACCGACATTGTCCATGTTCATGATCATCATGCTCCACATCATCCACCTAATCCTATCTCAAGTCATCACTTAGAGCAAAGGATTAGTACCACAAGTGTGTCATCAATTTCCAAAACCAAACATGAGATTTCAATCTCCCCCTTTTTGGTAATTGATGACAACCAAAATCACAAAGATATGAAATAAAATTCAATTGAACTTGAATTGCTTGTCCATAGCATTTTGATCATGAATCATAGATTGGACAAACATTTCAAGGTTCGGTTTTGGTAGTAGTAGCTCCCCCTACATATGTGCTTCCATGTGTTTGGATCAATTTGGCACATATGTATGGATAGAAATCTTGGGGAGAGATACTAATACCAAAAGAGATGCTAAGGTTCTAGAATTCGGACCTTTGAAGCGTGAAACCATCGGAGTCCATAGCATCATGTAACTAGACAATCATCAAAACTCAACATACCCCCATGAGATCAACATTATAGGCTTAAATGTGAGCTTTGTCTAGATACATCCTATGCATGCTAGTTGGTCAATCACCAAACAATTTTTCAAAACTAGCATACACCAAGCAATCATGTATATTGAATTTAAATTGCCAATGCAACATTTCATTATGATCATGCACATACAAATGCACAAATAGTCTATGAGCTTGCTCCCCCTATTTGTGTGATCCTTTCAACATCTTTGTGACTTATTTCTCCCCCTTTGTCAACAATCACCAAAAAGGTGTAAATGAGAGAAATTAAGTCAATCAAAGTATCACATGTGGTCTCATCTAGATCACTTGCCTTAACATGTATTCAAGTTTGAACCAAGGACAAGCTTTTTCACACCTCATATGCATAAGGGTTATCTTGCACCATGTTAGAATACACATCATTGGCGCATTTTCTAGAGTTGACACTAGGATTGCAAGCACATAAACATGTCATATGCCACCACTAGTTCATAAAAACATTCAAAGCAATAGTGGTGCCACACATACATTGAAAACATTTTATTTTCCATGAATGAGCCTATTAGCATGCATGATGTCTAGATGCACTAACAAGTCCTTAGCAACATATGAATGCCATGACAAACAACTTTTACCTTGGGTTTGTCGAAGGAGAGGCATGTCATATAAGTGGGGTGCATCAACTCAAGTTGGAGAAGTCAATAATGTTCAATTCTCCCTTTAGCATGCAAAATCTTTTCTCATCAAGTGGCTTGGTGAATATGTCGGCTAGTTGATCTTCGGTGCCAATGCCCATGATACAAATGTCACCCTTTTGTTGATGATCTCTTATGAAGTGGTGCCTTATATCAATGTGCTTTGTTCTTGGATGTTGAACCGGATTTTGAGTCATCTTTCTAGCACTTTCATTGTCACAAAACAATGGAACCTTGTCAAATTTGAATCCAAAATCCTTCAATGTTGACCTCATCCAAAGCAATTGAGTGCAACAACTTCCCGCACTAATGTATTCGGCTTCGGCGGTTGAAAGAGCAACACTATTTTGCTTCTTTGAAGACCATGACACTAGTGACCTTCCAAGGAATTGACATGTGCCACTTGTGCTCATTCTATTGATCTTGCATCCTCCATAATCGGAATCCGAATATCCAATCAAGTCAAACTTGGATCCCTTTGGATACCATAGTCCAACATCTTGTGTGCCCTTCAAGTACCTCAAAATTCTCTTTGTTGCCTTGAGGTGACTCTCTCTAGGATCGGATTGATATCTAGCACACATGCCCACACTAAATGCAATGTCCGGTCTTGATGCGGTTGCATAGAGCAAACTACCAATCATGGACCGATACTTCTTTTGTTCAACCATATCACCACTAGGGTCGGGGTCTAAGCTTCCATTGGTTGCCATAGGTGTGGACATTGACTTGGCATCTTGAAGATCAAACTTCTTGATCATATCCTTGATGTACTTGCCTTGACTCACAAATGTGCCATTCTTCAATTGCTTGATTTGAAGTCCAAGAAAGAATGTGAGTTCTCCAAGCATTGACATTTCAAACTCTTTGGCCATCATCTTTGCAAACTCTTCACAAAATTCTTGATTGGTTGACCCAAAGATAATATCATCAACATAGATTTGCAACACAAACAAGTCATTCCCAATCTTCTTGGTGAAGAGAGTGGTGTCCACCTTGCCCATCTTGAACCCTTTAGAGAGGAGAAAATCTCTTAACCTCTCATACCATGCTCTAGGTGCTTGTTTCAATCCATACAAAGCCTTCTTCAACTTGTACACATGGTTGGGATACTTTTCATCTTCAAAACCCGGTGGTTGCTCAACATAGACCAACTCATTGATGAAGCCATTCAAGAATGCACTCTTCACATCCATTTGATAGAGCTTGATGTCATGTGCACATGCATAGGCAAGCAAGATTCTAATTGCTTCAAGTCTAGCAACCGGTGCATAGGTCTCTCCAAAGTCAAGACCCTCTACTTGTGTGTACCCTTGAGCTACTAGCCTTGCCTTGTTTCTAACCACAATTCCATCTTGATCTTGCTTGTTCTTGAAGACCCACTTGGTTCCTATCACATTGTAGTCCTTTGGCCTTTCCACCAATTCCCATACATCATTTCTCTTGAAGTTGTTCAACTCTTCATGCATAGCATTGATCCAATCTTCCTTCTTTAGTGCCTTCACAATATTCTCCGGCTCTACTTGAGACACAAAGGCATGGTGAGCACAAAAGGATGTCAATCTTCCTCTAGTGATCACTCCACTATTGATGTCACCGACAATTTGATCAATTGGATGATCTCTTGCAATGTTGGATGGTTGCATCACTTGCACTTGATGACTAGGATGGGGAGTTGGACTAGCTTGTTGCTCTTGATCTTCATCTTGAGTACCACTAGTGCTTGCTTCATTTGCATCAATCTCAATGGTAGTGGTAGTCAATGGAGTGTCATCATCATCTTCCACTTGCCTTGGCCGAATGTCACCAACATCCATGTTCCTCATTGCATTCTCCAAGTTGGAACCACTCACATCATCATGATTTTCAACTTCACTTTGAGAGCCCTGGGTTTCATCAAATTCCACATCATGAACTTCTTCAAGTTTGCCACTACCCAAGTTCCAAACTCTATATGCTTTGCTTGTGGTTGAATATCCAACTAGGAACCCTTCATCACACTTCTTGTCAAACTTGCCCAATCTTGTGCCTTTCTTGAGGATGTAGCATTTGCATCCAAAGACTCTAAAGTAACCAATGTTGGGCTTCCTTCCATTTAGCAACTCATAAGGTGTCTTCCCAAGCATACCATGGCAATAGAGTCGGTTGCTACAATAGCAAGCCGTGTTGATTGCTTCGGCCCAAAAGGAATGACTAACATTGTACTCACTAAGCATTGATCTTGCCATCTCAATCAAGGTTCTATTCTTCCTCTCAACTACACCATTGGATTGAGGAGTGTAGGTTGGTGAGAATTGATGTCCAATTTCAAGCTCATCACACAACTCTTCAATTCTTGTATTCTTGAACTCACTCCCATTGTCACTTCTAATCTTCTTGATGGATGTCTCAAATTCATTTTGAACCCTCTTGACAAATGTCTTGAAAAGCTCAAATACATCATTCTTGTCATGCAAAAAGAACACCCATGTGTATCTAGTGTAGTCATCAACTATGACAAAACCATACTTGTTGCCACCAATGCTAGAGTATGATGTTGGCCCAAACAAGTCCATGTGCAATAACTCAAATGCCTTGCTTGTACTCATTGTGCTCTTGGTTGGATGTGCATTGCCATGTTGCTTGTCGGCTTGACATGCTCCACAAGGTTTGTCCTTCTCAAACTTGACATCACTCAAGCCTCTAACCAAGTCATGCTTCATCAACTTGTTCAATTGCTTCATTCCAACATGACCAAGCCTTCTATGCCACAACCACCCTTTGCTAGCCTTTGAGAGTAAACATGTTGTCAACTTGGCTTCTTTTGACTTGAAATCAACAAGGTAGAGATCACCATATCTAAATCCCTTGAAGATCATATTGGCACCATCACCACTAACCACTTCAACTTCTTGACTAGTGAATATGCATTTGTAGCCAAGATCACAAAGTTGAGAAACCGACAATAGATTGTAATCAAGATGATCAACTATCAACACCTTTGACAAACTTTTCTCTTGAGTAATTGCAATCTTGCCAAGCCCCAACACATTGCCTTTCTTGTCATTGCCAAATGTGATTGACTCATATTCATCAATGCCCTTGATGCTAATTGACTTGAACATGTGAGAATCCCCGGTCATGTGTTGAGTGCACCCACTATCCATTATCCAATGCTCTCCTCCGGCACGGTAATTGACCTACAAAAAGAGATCAATTCTTCTTAGGTACCCAAACTTTCTTGGGTCCTTCAAGGTTAGTCACCAAGGCCTTTGGTACCCAAATGGCTTTCTTCTTTGAGCCCATCCATGGTGTACCAATGTACCTAGCACGAACACCATTGTCCTTCTTCACAAGCATATATGAATGATCAAGCTTAATGGAAGAGACATTGGTTTTCTTGTTCATGCACTTTTGCTCTAAATGACCAACTTGCTTGCAAGCTTTGCAATAGCTACCATTGTTCTTCACAAAACGAGTCTTGTGAGTCACATAGGCGGCCTTGCCTTTCTTGGGGATATAGCCTAAGCCCTCCTTATATAAGGATGCCCTTTGGCTACCCAAGCACATAAGCAAGCGGTCCTCACCACCATAAGCCTTAGCCAAGGTGTGATTGAGCTCCTTTACTTCCCTCTTTAAACATGCATTCTCATGAATGAGCATAGGGTTGTCATTATCTTCACTAGAGATGGATATGCTAGTGATAGAGCTAGTGGAGGCTACACATGTAGGGGTTGATTCATCAACTAGGATATCACACATGATGCTTGCATTACATGTATCAACCTTGTCCTCAACTAAGCACAACTTGTGCTCTTCAAGTAGAGAGGAATGAGCTTTCTCTAACTTAGAATGAGATTTCTCAAGCTTCTTATGGTCTACCTCTAGACTCTCATAAGATGCCTGAAGCTCATCAAGTTCTTGCTTAAGGCTCTTTGTTTCCTTACGCAAGCCCTTGCATTCCTTCCTACTTTGCTTGAACATGGTAATGCACTCATCAAGCATGGATTGCAACTCCTCCCTAGTGTGAGTTGGCTCCTCATCATCACTATCACTATCACTATCATCATCATCATCTTTAGTGATAGATTGTACCTTAGTGGCCTTAGCCATGAAGCATGAAGAAGGAGTGTCGAAGAGGGAGATCTTGTCATGCATAGCCAAGTGAGCTTGTCCCTTCTTCTTGTTCTTCTTCTCCTCTTCTTCATCACTTGAAGAGGATGAGCCATCACTATCCCAAGTAGCCACATGTGACTCATTCTTCTTCTTGGGCTTGTTCTTCTCATTCTTGGCATCATTCTTCTTTCTTGCCTTTTTGATGCCCTTCTCATCATCACTTTCATATGGGCACTCGGCAATCAAGTGACAATCATCATGGCAACAAAAACATGTCATGTTGCCTTCATTCTTGCCATCCTTGGTCTTTTTCTTGGATGATTGCTTCTTCTTGTTCTTGGAGATGTAGTTCTTCTTCACAAACTTTCCCAATCTCCTCACAAAGAGAGCCATTTGCTCATCCACTTCACTCCCACTTGTAGAGGTGCCTTCCTCTTCATCACTTGATTCTTCCTTCTTCTTCTTGCCCTTGGATGAAGAACTAGCTTTGAGTGCCAATCCCTTCTTGTCATCTTTCTTGTCCTCATCCTTGGTCTTCTTGTTGGCCTTGTTGATGAGCTCTTGCTTCTTCTTGTCATCTCTATATGAATCATCGGTCATGACCTCATCAAGCAATTGGTTGGGAGTCAAATCCTTCAAATTTGTTCTCACAAGCACCGTGATGAACATCCCAAACCTCTCCGGCAAACACCTCAAGAACTTCATGTTGAAGGTCTTGTCCTTGATGTCTTCACCAAGTGCATTGAGATCGTTCACCAACACTTGCATGCGGTGGAACATCTCCGGTACGCTCTCATCTTCTTCCATCTTGAAGCTATTGAATTGCTCAAGCTTTATGTAGGCCTTTGCTTGCTTGACGCCTTCGGTGGCCTGATAGCACTCTTCTAGCTTCTTCCAAATATCATGGGCAATGGTGAGTGACTTGACTTGCTCAAACACTCTATCATTGAATGCCTCATGAAAGGCGCTCACGGCAAGATCATTTGCATAGATCTTCTTCTCTTCGGCCGTGGTTGGTTGCGCTTGATTTGCAACCTCAAACTTGTTCTCGGTCACGACCCACACTTCTCTATTGATTGACTTGAGGTGTGCGGTCATCTTCACCTTCCAATAGGCAAAGTTGGTGCCATCGAAAGGTGGCGCCTTCTTGGTGTTGTTGACATGAAAATTCAACGCCATTTTATCACCGTTGGATGTTAAGCCACTCAAATACGGTGCCTCGGCTTTGATACCACTTGAAAGGTCCTAATGGCTAGAGGGGGGGTGAATAGCCTATTAAAAAATCTTGCAAAAACACTAAACAACCGAGTTAGACAATAAGGTGGCGAAGCTAAATAAGCGATGCAACAAACTAGCTAAGCAAGCCACAAGTCAATTTTATTGTCTCCAATCACAACAAAAGCTATGTCGCTAATTTACTCCTAGGAGGACAAGAGATTCTAACTAGAACAACAACTAGGAGCTAAACAATTCTAGCAAGGAAGCAACTAAACAACCTAGGCAATTCTACACAAGTATATCAATGTAAATGCTAGAAAGAGTGATTGATATACCGACGGTGGAGTGTAGAGGTGGAAGCCAATCACCGTGATCAATATGAAATCTCCAACGAGCAAGCACACAATTGACACGATGATTTTTACCGAGGTTCACGTGCTTGCCGACACGCTAGTCCTCGTTGTGGCGACACACTCACTTGACGGTTGCTAAGCTTAATGGCCGGTGCCAAATCCCCGGTGGGAGCTCAAGCAAACGATCACAAGAGAGGGTCCAACAAGCCACGAGCAATCCACTAGTGATGCCTTTCGCGTACCTCCCGCGGGGTAAGGCTCAACCCCTCACAAGTCCACCGGTGTGGCCTCGAACAAGCTCCAATCGAGCTCAACACCGCCTCTTGCTCCAAGCCGCTAGGGAACCGGGCAAATTCCCAAGAAAACAAGAATCCCGCGGCTTCTCCAAGGATGAAGTGCCTCTAGATGCAACCGATGATGCAATGCACTTCTATCACTCTCAATCTCACCAAGAATTCGAGTTATGGATGGAGAGATGAGTGGAGAGGAGTCTCACAAGCTCAATAGCAAGTTGGAAGCTTCAAATGTGCAAGAGAGAACTCAATGAACCGGCCATCCAAGTATATATAGAGCTCCTCTCGAAATGGAGCCGTTGGGCTTTGAAATGGGCATCAGTAGCGCCCGGCCGGGACCGGCCCGGACTCACCGGTGAGTCGGTCGAGGGTCCGATCGCTCCATTTCATGCGTCCGGTACCGACAGGACAACACCCTCGGGCCCACAGCTGACACGCTCTTCGTGCTTCCGGTCGATGGTTCCGGTCCATGCGTCGGTCACTTTCTGGGTCGGAAGTCGAAAACATGCTCTACGGAACTTTTGATCGGACCCGACCACCGGAGCCACCGGTGCGTCGCGTCGGTCACATGTCATCATGCGTCGGTCATGTAATGTCCGGTCAAGTTTTCCGGCATGTTCTTCATCTTGTTGTCGCCCTTTGCTTCAACCTTGCTTCGCCTCTTGCCATATGTTGCCAACACGTCGAAGATGATCACGTTATCATGCATGTTAGCTTGTCGAACGGTTAGGCAAGATCGAAGTTAGTGCTCTCATTGTCCTAGATGCAATATGCAAGTCAATTGGACCTAGAAGCACTTCACCAAAGGATTGTCGCGGCATCCCCTCTTGATAGTCGGCTATCTATCCTATAATGTGATCACACGCTCTATCATGTCTTGTTCACCGAAAGAAAAACCCTATCAAGATACCTTTGCCTTGATCTCCTGGGTTCCTCTCAAGCCGATCACCGAGCTTGACGATCCATCAAGTCCACCGACATTGTCCATGTTCATGATCATCATGCTCCACATCATCCACCTAATCCTATCTCAAGTCATCACTTAGAGCAAAGGATTAGTACCACAAGTGTGTCATCAATTTCCAAAACCAAACATGAGATTTCACCATCGCAGCACACGACGTCCGCGCAGGCAAACTCAGTGGTCACCCGATGCCACCAAACAAACATCGGTGTCGCCGCCGGCCTCGTCCTGGGGTGCGCACCATCCACAATAGCTATGACGTGCGCCGTAGTCAGAGTAGGCAGTCTCTCACAGACCGCGTTATACGGAGGATCACGTTTAGGTAGGGGATGGCCCTCGGCGGCTCTTCAGCGTCGCACATCACCGTGGTTGGCCCAGCGACAAGCCTTGGAGCGCCCAGCCGAACGACCTCCAGGATGGAATGGAGCTATGTGTGGGGAAAGGGAAGTCGATGACGGTGGCGGGCGTGCAGCGTGCCCGCCATAACCAACATCCACGCACTAGACAAATGTCGCGACCTTGAGACCCAACAATGGCGGGGAGACCGCACGCACCTTGTCGTCCTTGTCCATGTCCGCGTCTAGATCGTCGTCATCCTGGACATCAAGGACGTCCAATGATGACCTCACCGTCTTCCAACAGCTACTCCGATGTCCTTGCCTTCACGCCGGACCCCTGCCCGGCCGCCACAACGGTGGCAGGGGGTCGCAGCAACGGTGAGGAAGTTGGAGGAAGGGGTCGATGTTGGTGGTGCGGGGTGGGCAGTGGCCACCAAGAGCATGCCTAGGGTTCCCCCCTCCTCGCTGGTCGTCGTAGTGGCAAGTTGCACTGAGCAGTCGGAGATGGCAGTGTTGGGCGTTGCGCTAGCTTCACAGGGGGCACGCTCTCACTGGAGGCCGCCGCAACGCCCGCCTGGAAGAGGCCCGTCGACGGAGATGGCGAACTGGAGGGCTGCCAGGGCCGCCCGTTACCTAGGAACTCACCGACCCGACACGCGGCAGAGAAGGGTGTGAGGCTATGACGAGCGGCTCGACGAGCAGCGTGGCCACACGCGACGACGACACACCCGACAAAGCGGCACCAGGCGACGACGGTCTGGGCTGCTGGTCGTCCACTAAAGGAGCAGCCCCCACCGAACGGCCGCCATCGCAATGGGAAAGAGACCCATCAACTTGTAGATCCTAAAGAGATAGGAGCAGATCTGAAGTTTGGAGAGGGATTTTGGTTGGATTTGTGGGGGATTTTGGTGGATTTTGGAGGTTTACTGGAGGGACGGACGAGCACCTGAGGGGACCGGGTGGAGCGCCAACGGCTCCATGTGCTCTGTTTATGTCCCTTTGTGTTAGTACTTAGGTCATTCCCAACGCTCTAGGTGGATGTTAGCCTTGTCGGGCCATGTAGTCTCGGATAACAAAAAGGCAAAAAGATTAGTGGTCTCACATGTGTTTAGAACCGCTCGTAGACACGATGATGGATCCGTCTACGAAAAATTCGAGCACATACTCCGTCTTGCATTGGAGTGTTGGAGAGCGGTGGGAAGATGCCTAGCCTGTCATGCACGCTATCTTAAACCTTTCATCTCAAAAGGGCGTGGGACCATGATTTAAAGTTTTGTATGGCTGTATGACTTGGTTTGAAGGGTGTGTTCGGGTGGCTAGCCTCTGGCCAGGCTTGCTGGAGCCAAATTTTAACTATTTGGTTGGGTGTATAGGACCGAAGCCAGGCTAGACATAGTCATCTGTACGCCTGGAGCATGGCCCTAAGAGAACGCCTGAAACATCCGTTTTTGTGGAGCCAAGCTTCCGTCAGGGCTCGATTCATCGCTCACGCCTCACTGCTTTGCTTCACCGCTGCAATGCTCCCCGTCCTTGCTCGAGCTTGTGCGCACACGCCATGGCCGCCACTATTTCCCGCCTTCACTGGCGCTTGAGCTCCCTCGCCGTCATCGGAGGCCATGTTGGCGGCGGCGACGACACTATCCATGAAGCTCCTCACCGGAGATGTGCTCGACCTCATCCGTGCTTCGTGTCGGTCCTTGCTCCGCGCCATACGCTTCTTGCAGCTCCACTGGGAGCAGCTCGCGACGACATCTGGTCCGGTTCCCATACCCCGCGCGTGGCTAACCCGCCGGTGCGCGAGGAGGTCGTTGGCATCCTCCACCGCCCGGACTAGGAGGTGTCATGCTTCGTCCACGCCGAGTGCTCCCACGACGACCCGGCCCGCTTTAAGACCTTCTCTTGTACGAGTTTTCTTGTGCACAAGGAAGGGATATTGATAGTTGTTCCTCTCAGTCGCTGGAATCAATTGGATCAATTCATGTCTTTGCAGGCATGATAAAATGTGTTTGATAAAAAGTCTCAAAAGGGAAAACTCACCGGCTTAGGCCAGAGGTGAGTGTATGCAAACCAAGCCAAACAACCAAACATGAACTCATCTTGGCTAGGCTCAGCAACGTAGACAACCAAACAAACGGGTCTTGACTTGCTAGGTACAAGCTTAGGCTGGCCTGGAGGCTGATATAGGAAACGAACTAAACACACCCTATGTGTACATTTGATTTTAATGGGAGGAACTCCAACAATTTTGCATTTGGGTTTGACATTCTTGGTTTTTATCAAAAAACTCAAAAATGAGGCTCCAACAGTTTGGCATTTGTGTTTGGCATTTCGGAGGAGTTGGCAAATGGAGCCTCCGTGCGCGCATAATTGCGCGCAGCGTCCGGTTTGGCATTCGCGTAGTTCGAGACGCAAGGAGAGGTGGAAGGGTGAAAACATAATTTTGTTTATGTCTTAGGGTTAGTTTATAAGAGGTGGAAGGGTGAAAACATAATTTTGTTTATGTCTCAGGGTTCCTGACACAAGTTTGTCATGATTTTGCCAAATCAAAAATAACAAACTGTTGGAGAGAGTTTTTTTTTTCCTACTTGGCATATCCTTTTGGGAGTTGGCAAAACACAAGATTTGCCAAACTCTTGAAGATCAGCTTGTGCCCTTAGAACTTCCCCAACGCAAGCGAATGCAACCATTAGCCCCATAAAAAAGTAACATGCCAACTATGCACAAACAAATTGAAACTACTTGGCCATAAAGTAAACCCGAAGGCTCAACTGCAATTAACCCCAAAAATGCTCCACGGTGGATACCCCATAGAGTGGTCATGCAGCAGCGGTTGCGGGATGGTGACTCCACTAGCTAATTGCAGTGCACATGTACACGACCCCGGTGGCTGCGTGCGCAGAGGGACTCACGTGATTAGGCCTGACAGGGTTTGGAGATCTCAATTTCGTTTGGCCGGAGGTGTGCAAATTTACCCCAATTTTGCAGGCAAATTATGGAAAGGAGAGGGGAAATCAAAGAATGGAATGGAAGAAGGAAAGGAAACAAATCATGCGTCCCAAGATTATGGATGTACTGATCGCGCTGGAATGGAATTGGGAGCGTCTGTGGCCACGTCCGTGATCCACGGATACGGCAATCACCGGAATATGGAAGCCTACGGGGCCTAGCCCCCTAGCCGTCTTCCACCCGCCGCCGTACGTGTTGCGTTCGATCCGCTCCTCCTATATATACGCCGCCTCGCCCCGTGCCTGTGCACCGACCAAACTTGTCATCCGATTACTAGCACCGTGCGGGCGAAGATCGCAATGGGCCGCAAGAAGGTTCCCATGGGGCTCCTGCCGAACCGCCGGGTGCGGGTCAACACGTTCGGCAAGCGGAAGGAGGGGCTCAAGAAGAAGGCGAACGAGCTCTCCGTGCTCTGCGGCGTCGAGGTCGCGCTCGTCGTGGCCCCGGCGGACGGCGACGGCGCGGCGGTGGACGTGTGGGAGTCCAAGGAGGGCGTGCTGGCGCGGTACCGGGACCTCGACCCGGAGGTGCGCGCGCGGCACACGTTCCGGGACTACCTCTACGCCGAGCTGGGCAAGGAGGAGGCCAAGCTCGCCCGCGTGCGCCAGGCCGGGCCCGACGGGCTCGACTGCTGGGACAAGGCGCTGGACGACGTCGACACCGTGGAGGAGGCGCAGAAGCTGCTCGAGGCCATCGACGCCGCCATACTGGCCGCGGACGACAGGCGGAGGGCGCTGGGCATGCCCGTCGATGACGACGAGGACGGTGGCGGCGCCGGAATCGTGCTCGAGGGGATCGCTCCGGTCACCTCTGCGCACATCGACGACGGCTACCTGCTGCACGCGCTCGGTGGCGGTGGCAATGGCGACGCCAACGACCGTGCCATGGTCCTGTGGGGTAATAACGGCTTCCACCCGTGCAGCGCCGCCAGCATGCAGTATGGCTTCCAGCACCAGCAGTTCAGCAGCAGCAACCTCGCCATGGAGGGGGGCTACGACCTGCAGTTGGTGCCGGACATGTACAACAACGGCGGCCTCGCCACGGACGCCTACCACTACCAGACGCGCCATGCCGGCGCAATGCAGGACGGCTGCTATGGCTTCCCGTTTGCACGCGCCAGCGCCAGCTACTTCGGCATGCCCTCTGGCTACCAGATGCAGCAGGTGGTCGCCACTGCCGCTGCCCAGCCCAATCTGGCCATGCCGAGCGCCGACGAGCCATGCCACGCCATGGTGCCAGTGCCAGTGGTGGAGTACCCCGCAGCCGACACTAGCTTCAACTACCTGGAGACGCAGGCGACGCACGGTGTCCACGCCAGCGGTGGCACGTCCTTCGCTATCGATGCCAGAGGCAACTTCGTCAACCCACCACCAGCCTTCTCCGTTGCCATGAGCACCGGTGGTGGCGGCGGCGACTTCATCAGCACGCCGCCAGCAGCACCTTCCCATTCCATGGGCGGCACCAGCCTTGCCATGAGCTACGGCGGTGGCGACATGACAACTGCCGGCAGGTACGCGACGCAGTCCGGGATGGAGCAGCTGCATTACCTCGGTGACCTGGAGGACACGCAGCCGAAGCCGAACCAATGTGGAAACTAACCTTTGCTTGCAATCAGATATATACGCTCTAGTAAAGTACTAATAGTAAGTGTCTAGCGACGTAGTAAGGTCAAATGCGCGACATCACGACGAGTCCGGCAATTTTGGGTGACACAAGTCTGGTTGTCTGATGTCGTCTGCCGCCACCGCCGCCCGTTGTCCCGAGCGATTTTGCCGGCCATTGAGCAAGGGACAGGGCTAGGCATATATATGCAGGTCGTCCATGGTCACCAGGTGAAGACCCGGAGACTTCGTCAGTTTGGCTGCCCAGCCAGGTAACAACAGTTTTGTACCTCTGCTTGGTTGATGATGGAGCAGACAGATTTGAGGATTCAGGAGTTTTGTTAGCCTGGAGTGTTGCAGCAATTTTGTACCCTAGTCTCCTGAGATTATCCTGGCAATCATGTAAATGTGAAATACAAATATACAATCATACATCTCTCTCCCCAACATCACATGCATAGGTTCAGGGATGAAAATAAATACCGAACAGTAAACAAGTGCAAATAATATATGAAGCTTAACAATGCAAGTGACACAGATTTTTTAATTTCTTGCTCTAGCTTATCATAATAATCAGTAATATCATCTACGTCACATTGCATTCCTAAATTCTAGATTAATTAGTGTTACAAGCTTACAACACCACACCTAGTGTCAACGACAGGCCAGGCCACCACTAGAAGACCGTTAACGGTTACTAAATTACCACAGGACATGCAGCATTTTATATATGCTCATCCAAATTTACGCACAGCGTACCAGAGATGTCGTAATCTGATCCTCGACAAACTTGTTGACCGGTCACACCGTAATCTGTTCCTCGACAAAATCAACCTCAAGGTGAGGATGTTGGCCTCGGTTTATAGGGCTCTGGTACTTAGCATCTTGGGTTGACTTCAGATGGCTTTGATCCAACTGTACACCCACAGCTTCTTTCTGATCCTGTTCAAGATTGTCAGCATGTACATCAGAACGCTCTTGTTCTTGTTCATGTCCACTGCTGGGTAGAACGTCACATGGATGGGGGCTCTGCACCCTCATTTGCACCGATCTCAAAAGTGCGGCTCGCCTCAGATCTCCACCATGGCACATGTCATTAGGTGAGGATGGGATCCGTCCTTCCTGTTCAGTGCCACACCCACGGCGAGCAGGCGAACAGACCACTGCGGGGAGGGAGCAGCTTGGGAGAGGGTATGGACATGCAGAAGAGAACCAAGTGTGTAACTTCTGGAGACGGTGTGGAGATGTAGCTGGACTAGTTGACGAATTAGCCAGTACATCTGTTTGATTCCCATTGGTGTTTACTTGAGTGTCATAGTACCTGTAATCATCTGATTCTTCTGACATAGGTGAGTACTGCATGCTCATCTCATCCCTACAAAGATGAAAATAAAACAGTTTGGGATTGTAAACCATAAAAATGTAATAGATAGAATGTAGTAAAAATAACTAACCAATTGGAGTAAAAGAAGATGTATGCAAAGTTCAGTCATTTTTCCAACACAAGAAGAGATACATTCCTAAAATATTTGCAACATCATCACTGATAGCATCGAGAATATTCTGAATTGTAATAAACATCCAGTTGGTTTGAAGTAGCAGTAGAAATGGCAACATGATATAAGTATACAGTGGAGAGTTATGCCAGTAGGTGGTAGGCGCTTTGCAGAGTTATTCCTATCAACAGGTTTACTATAGAAAAAAGGCTAGGATAAAGTATGCTGGGTTATGTTTATACGATATTAAAGGAAGGGATTTTACTTATTGCATTATTACGAGTGATGCAAAGAAATCTAAGTTCCAACATTTATGATGGTACAACAGCACAGTGAAAGTAGTAAGGATTGTGTATGATGCATGGATATAATGCATTTATAGTGCATTCAGCCCTAGGGCAATATAAATAGAGTGCAAGACTTAGGGAGCAAGATGCCTCCCAGATGCATATGGCAATACAAGATTACAATATCCTTAACTACCAAATATACTCTAACATTCCCCACAGTCGTAGCAGGAGCATCGCAAACAATCAGAGACTAGAGAAGAAGCCGAAGACTAAAATCCCCCATAGTCGTAGCAACATTGCAATGCAGATGCTGCAAGTGGAGTAGAAATCAACAAGTAGCACATGCAGATGATTTTTAGTCACATAATAAGTAGTCAAGATCGAGATGGACTTGGTCGAAGCCACGGAGGGAAGTTGCAAGTCCAAAGCATAAACAGGGGCACAAAAGCACACATAATCATCAGCTTCTTGTTGACAACTGCAGCAGGGCAAAGCCGATCAGATGGCGAAGGTAGGCCGAGCTACTCGGACGCATCAACGAGCGCTCAGACATCCATCTACAACACCGACATTGACATCCCAGAGGTGGCAGCAGTAGGCACAGACTCAGGCTGAGAGCCAGCCAGCGCAATGAGCGGCTGCCGAGTGCTGAGCCGAGCGTTTACCGTAGCGGCGACAGGGCGAGGAGCGACATCGGCCAAGGCATCAGACAAGCAGCCCTGCGACACCCGTCGAAGGTCGAACTGCCAGATGGAGGACAGATGCCTGCAACCGAGCAGCAAGACAGCGGCGGCGGTTGCCCAGTTGTCCCACGAGAGAGAGTGAGAGTGCACACACGAGACCGCCGTGGGTGTTGATGGGGAAGAGCGAACTGGAGTCAACGGACGGAAGCAGGGCGCCGTAGGTTTTTAAAAGATGTGTTTAGCGCTAAGATGTAGCGTCCGGCGCTAACGGTAGGATCCGATAGTCTGGGAACCGTTTGAGCGTTAACGGCGAGATCTAATTGTATGTAGACCGTTCGATCATCCTTAACTTTCAATATTTTCGATGGTTTGAAATCTTGTTTAAGATCCCACCATAGTATTCTAATAGCCACTCCTTCGTTTCTAAATTATAAGACGAGAGTGCCATTTAGATAAAAGTGTAGAGTCACTTTATTTGTCCAAACATGTAACGTGTGAATGAGTTCTACTAAGGCATCTTCAAGTAAGAATGCAACTAGGCTTGTTTGATGGTGGTGTCTCAAATAGTCGAGGACTTCTTCCCACGAGAATGAGAGTGCACACACGCCATATCTCCGTGGGCGTTGAGGGAAGAGCAAACTAGACGTTACGGGCAGAAAAAGACGCCTTAGGTTTTTAAAAGATGTGTTTAGCGCTTAGAGGTATCGTCCGAGCGCTAACGGTAGGATCGGATAGTTAGTGAACCATCCTAGCGTTAACAGTGAGATCAAATAATATGTAGACTGCTCAATCATCCTTAACTTTTGATATTTTCAATGTTTTTGTTTAAGATCCCACCGTAATATTTTAATAGCTACTCCCTCGGTTCTAAAATATAAGATGGGAGTGACATTTAGATAGGAGCCTCTTTATTTGTCTGAACACGTCGGGTTCATGTGAATGAGTTATACTAAGCCATCTTCAGGCAGCCTCTAAGAATGCAACTAGGTTTGTTTGACGGTGGTGTCTCAAATAGTCGAGAATTTCTTCCCACGAGAGATGAGAGTGAACACACGCCAAACCGCCGTGGGTGTTTGAGGGGAAGAGCAAACTAGACGTTACGGACGGAAACAAACTCCGTATGTTTCTAAAAGATGCGTTTAGCGCTCAGACGTATCGTCCGAGCGCTAACAGTAGGATCAGATAGTATGTGAACTGTCTGAGCGTTAAAGGAGAGATCGAATAATACGTAAATCTTTCATTCATCCTTAACTTTCAATATAAGATCCCACCATAATATTCTAATAGCTACTACCTAGATTCTAAATTATAAGACGGCAGTGCCATTTAGATAGAAGTCTAGAGCCTTTTTATTTGTTTGAACATGCCGGGTCCATGTAAATGAGTTATAATAAGGCATCTTCAAGCAGCCTCTAAGAATGCAACTAGGCTTGTTTGATGGTGGTGTCTCAAATAGTCGAGGACTTTGTGTTTATTTGGTTACAAATATGCTCCTGGGAGAGTCAATGATCAAAATGCAACGAACGTCGAGGGATCAGCAAACAGGGCGATGCAACCCTGATCTCTCATCAGCGGGAAAAAAGGAACACAACAATGTCCAGTCACAACAGCATGATGACCAACCACCACAGTGTGGTGACCCCGCGTCCTCAACGACGGTGCCCTGATACCCCTAATTGAAGCAGCTGGGTGTCTCCAAGGACCTCTCCGGCATCCATGTGTTCGCGCTCAAGGGCAGAGGCAGAAGCAGCGCAGGGGAGGGGCGAGGCAGATCAAGCATGGTCAGGGAGAAGGTGGCAATTCCTGTCGATGGCAACTTGACGGGACAACATCGAGGATCAATAATGACCATGAGTAACATGGCAGCCCACCGATGCCCACAGCGAGCCATCCTGACGATTTGTTGCTGCTCGATGCTAAGGTGACAGATGAATTATATCTGCAGCCAAGACCTTCCTATGAGTGCACTTCCCCCGGCGGAGATAGATCTCCCCGACGGCGGTGAGGCGGTGGTAGTGGAAACGTCAACTGAGGATCAAAACCCTGAACTCGTGATACCATGAAAGCAGGAAGGATTGCATATAATGCGTGGATATACTGCATTGAGCCTAAGACTTAGGAAGCAAGACGTCTCCCAGATACATATGGCAATACGGGATTGCAATATCTCTAGCTGCCAAATACACACAGGTAGTGACCTGTAGTTAGACTCCCTTTTCATACACACAGGTAGTATTGGTATGTGACTAGCCGACTGCCAGGGTAATATCCAGGTCTTAAAGACTTGGCCTTACCCTGGTTCAGTGCTTGAATAGCTGAACCAAACCATGTCACCAATGTGTAATGTGTAACATGTGACTGGATTGCTAATATTAATCGGGTAACACGGTTCAACAGCAAAGCTCCTTTTCTCTCTAACTTACTAGATGTAGGTAACATATATAATGTAGCTTCAGAATCTTGCCACTAAGAGCCAATCCAAACAAAGCTCTTCAAGGAACTAAAAAGGCATTGTCATTCGTTAAGTACAGATCCCTTCTGTTCAGATAAAGTTTTCAGTGAAATTCAAAGACAAATTCTCTCTTTTGTATGACCTAGCACATGAACCTAACCTGAAGAGTTTCTATTTTGATTATGATGAAATATACTATCAGCTTTATGAAGTTAGTAACTAGTGAAGATGCAACACATATCAACTTATACTGATAACGTGTGTGATAGGACATATAGAGAAAATTTCTTAGATAAGAAGGATGTATAGAGAATTAAGGCATGAGTACCTAATGCAAGAAGCATTCTCCAGTCTCATTGGGGATCCCACGATATTGTCAGGAACTGAATCTCCAACGGACAAGCCATTCATGCTGGATGCCATCATCTGCAAGAGGCTATGCAACAGTTACCTGATGAAGACTAAAAACAGAAAAAGGAAATGGGAGAAACAATTGAGGATTTACACAAGTAAAATGCATGAACATCTGAATTCATAAAGCATAATATCTGATGGTAAACAAAATCCTATAAGCTGGCAATGGTTAGCCTTACTTTTCAGCAGCTAAAGGACAATTATAGCTATGGAAATTTGATCTTTATGTATTGACTTTTACTGAAACAGCAGCATATCTATGTATATGAGCTAAGATTATTATATCTAGAAATATGCCAATTGTATGGTATTTTCAGAATGACACCTCCTTTATCAACAAATCGAAGAAATACACCATTCTGCTCAGCCTAACTAGCATTTGGTATATGGCCTAATCCAAGGTGAGACAGTATTTGGTTCTGAATCAGTTTCTGATTTCCAACCAACCAGGATACTGGAACGGAATCAAAGTTCAGTCAAGTGGACTCTAAGCAACTGATACAATGCTTTGGATTTCCTTCCCCAAATCCTGGAAAAGCCCCAAATTAGAGGGGTGGCCTGCCTGCCTTCCCCACTGAATAGTGGCAAAGAAATTCAGCAGGCGTCTACAGGATTAGCAACACGGACCAACACGGAGACTGCCGAATCTCGGAACCAAGTTATTATGCTCGGATGGCATGACATGACAGAGAGAGGACGAACGGACCTCGGTGAGGTAGCGCTTGTGGGAGTGGAGGTTGTCGACGTAGACGTCCTCCTCCGGGTCGGAGACCCTCCCGCGCTTGCCGCCGCTGGGCGTCGGCGGAGACATTGCGGCCTGGCCTCCGCCGCCGCCGCCGCCGCCGACCATCTGTGCAGTGGAACTGTGGAATGGGAGTGTGATGCAAATTAAAAAGCTGCTTCCCGTTCCCGTTACTAGCTCCTGGTAGGATTTTTCTATATCCTGTGTATTGAGTGAGATTCGTGGACGTGTCGACGCGCGTGGGTAGGCAAGAATCTCCTCGCTTTTCGCTTTTTCTGTTTCGTCGTGTATGTATTCTGGACGTGTCGAGCTGAGGAGCTTTCTTGGTCACCTCCTTTTTCTTTTGTTTTCTCGTTGATTGGAATGAATGAAGCGGAACGATCTGATGAGCTGCTTTTCTGCATCCAGGATTTCAGGATCCTGAATTTCCCATTTGTTCGCTCCCAACTCGTTGTCGGGGCCCAGAGGGCCAACAGAAATTTGACCAGACGGTGAGACGGATTCTTTGGTCCGGCGACGCCGTGTGTTCACTGTTCACTGCCTCGGATGTGTGCCTGTCATCGTATCGTAGAAGGTAAGAGGCTGTGTGTGTGTGTGTGTTTGGCCGTGGTGTGCGGCTGCCTATATCAGACAGTTTACCGATTTGGGGGTGTCAGTTGGTGAAATATTTTGAGTTAAATTACTATAGTACTTTTCGAGCATTTTTCGTTTATATTTGTTAATTATTGTCCAACCATAGACTAACTAAGTTTAAAAGATTTCCTTTCACACTTTTCAGTCAAACTGTGTAGTTTTTTTATTCAACTATATTTAATACTCCATTTATATGTCAAAAGATTTGATGTGACGGGTACTGTACACTTTTTGGGTTCACTTTTCAACCAAGTGAACACATCCTGATTTCGGACGCATGCTCCAAAATTAAATGCATCTAGCGCTTAACCGTCTTACCAATCAGCTCCAAAATGCATCTAGGCCCCATGTTTTGTTCATTTCCTTTCTTCTTCCGTTCCTCCTCCCCTTTTCCTTCTAAAAATAAAGGGCTCGTTTGGGAGGGCTCCTGCCGGCTCTGGCTCAGCTACAGTGAATCGCAAGGAGAAGCCGGAGCCGCTCGGAGCTGCACCAAACGGGCTCAAAGAATGGCCTCAAGCGGCTCCATTGTGCCACACAAACATTTGTGACACAACGAATCCCTACCACTGCACCCCTTTGCGGTTAATTTGTTTTTTTTTTTTGAGTATTACACAGTACAACGCAGACGCTCACAACACGCACGCACACTCACCCCTATGAACACACGTACGCAAACCATACCCCTATGAGCACCTCCGAAGGACTGGGCAGCCGGCAGATCTGGAGATTCTCGAAGTCACCATAGGCGCCTCGTCGTCGACGGGAATGTCGCTTACCATTTAATGTATAACGCCGATAAATCCTGGAAAAATCCCAAGTAAAGGTGCGAGCACCAGGATTTGAACTCTGGTGGGTAGCGTCCCACTGGACCGTCCTACCATTGGACTACAAGCCAATTCGCTCGCGGTTAATTTGTTAAGCGGAGTAACATGGACAAGATTGTGGCCTGGTCCGAAGATTTGGGCCTGGTTTTTTTTTGAAGGAGAAACGCCTAAAACGGGCTTTTACTCAAACGCAAGATATCTTCCAGTTTTACCCAACTTAGCCAGTTACAGATCTTACTCTGTTTAGTTTTGAGACGCAGACGCTCAACACGCACGCATACTAACCTCTATGAACACACGCACGCAAACCCTACCCTTATGAGCACCTTCGAAGGACCGGCGGCAAATCATGAAGTTCACAAACTCACCACGGGCGCATCGTTGTCGACGGGGATATCGCCTATCACTTAATGCATAGCGCAGGAAAATTCGGAATAAAACCTTGGGTGGGAGCCTCCCCCCCCCCCCCCACCCAACCAATGACATTTGTCATTGCATCTTGAGCCCCTTACACAGATCTTACTTTGTTTAGGGCAGCCACCATTGTGTCTGATATTAGAACATTTAAATTCAAAACTATCATTGTTGTTAATTTGAGCAATCCTAGACAAAGTATCTGCAGCAGCAGTATTTGATTCTCTAGGAATGTGAGGCATGAGCAATGAATTTGTTCCATGATGCTTTGGGTCCATATTTGGAGTGCAAAAACATTGTTGTGCTTGAGCATGGCATCCCCTTGATTCCATGCTTCGCTTGGTAGCTAAGAGAGAAGATGAAGTCCCTCACCAGTGTTAGACAAGATTTGGAAATATGAATGTGACACCCCGGCCTAGGGCTTAATAAGGTTGATAGAATACTCATACCAACAAGTTGCAACTTCTTTTCCGGAAGCCCATCTCCTAAAAAACTCCAAAGTTAAGCGTGCTTGGCTTGGAGCGATGGGTGACTGACCGGGAAATCCTTCCCGGGTGCGCATGAGTGGGACAAAGTGCGTAGAAAAGACTAGTGTTGGTATGTGAGGGCAGTCTTGATCCTTAGAGAGCTGTCAGATGTAAGTGGGCCAGGCCTCGAGGAGGCTGGACATTACATAATGTTGATATTGACAATTTGGAAAGCTAAACAAAATCACTACAAAACTTCTAAAGACACCAAAGTGTGATTCAAAACTTAACTAGACCAAACAATACAATGGTTCGGATCCGTTTAGAAAACAAACAGAATTCGATAGCTAAAATGTTTTAAGCATAACTCCAAAAATATTAAGCCTAAGGTCATGAAATTTTAACACCAGAAAGTTAAGGAAGTTACCTACAACTCCCTTATAGCCATCTTAAGAAGATTTTGTACTTAACTACCATAAACATCACACACAAGCATTTCTATCCAGGGTTTGGACAGGTTTCAACATGCAGCTTTAAACCATCATAAGTACAATTCTAATTAACCAAAAATAGTGAGCCTAACCTTTCTGGAAAGATAATGAAAAATAATAAAATTAACTTATAGACATCAGATCATGATTCAAACTCTAATTGAGCTGAATAAAGCAATCTTTGAAATTGGTCTAGAATAGGAGCAATGCAGAATAGAGCATTTGTTATTTGTATCACTCATAAACTACCAATCCTAAAATCATGAAATTTGAGGACAAGTAAAATGAGTGAGTTCGCTATTGCTTTGGTATTCAACTCATCTCCAGAAAACATCAATATTATCAAGAAGTGACCACCACTACACGAACTGCTCTACCGACCATTTCGGTAGAGATACAACTTTACACAGGGAGAGGTAGGAAACAAGGAGAGTTCAAGAATCTTAAAGTCAATCAATGAGATAGTTCAAGATAAACACAACATAGGAAACCATGGCTCAACAACATAATTCGGAGCCAAGGAACCTAAAAAGCTGGAGAAGCTTGGAAACAAGTAACCGGGCTTTGAGATAGAAACTGAGAAACTTCCAGAGATCTAGAAAAGATTCACATGGGCACCAAGAATTTTTTTGGAATAAGCAACGGGAAGGTCCAACACAGATTTGGTCGTGGTCCATCATGGATCAACACAAGACATGGGCAAAAGCTTGCACTAGAACAACTAAGTTGCGCTAGCGATGCACACCAAGGTCAAAGATACTTTGATAAGACGGCAAGGGTCAACGGGAGAGATAGCCAAAAAGTCAACAAGGTTGGCCAGCTACCGCACGATGGTCCAAAGTCTTGGGCAAGGCCTTAAGGATAGGCTCCAAAAAGCAAACCACATATCACCAATAACATTGGCAGGTCATTAGGTTGGTCGGTCCATGAAGGGCTGGAGAAGCAAAAGTCCACATCTATAACTGGCAACCACATACTCTTGCTCATGTCTTTATGAGGAAGAGAAGCTACAAAGGTAACGAGGCAAAAGGCTTAGCCTATGGTCAGGGTTGGATAACCAAGGCATTGGCTTAACCATATATTACCTAAGGAACTTCTAACCAACAAGGACCTATGGTTTAACTCTCTTAGGAAAACAAGACACACAAAGCATAACCGAGCAAAGCTAGTTATAGGAAAGGGGAGAACTTGTCATTTTTACTTTTCTCACAAACAACACATTGCAACGAGTTATTACTTGTAGAATAGAGGTGAGGAAAGCATGTTTAATATGCACAAGCAACAATCATGATGATGCATGCACGTCCTATTCGTCCTCACAAAAATTACGTTCTATGTCGGTGGCATAAGTCGTACTCTCTCGATTGTATATAGCTAGTCGGCACTACCATATACGCATTCGAGGTTAGTGTACCTACAGAAAATTCATTTCAGCCCAACCCATGTATGAATGCATTAGAGGGTGAGCAAGAAGAAATTTTCTATCGACATATATGGCTATTTCATATATGAAGGTCACCTCCAACCTAACCCACAGGGTGACATAGTGCGGGCAATTATACGTACCTTGGCAATTATAACATCGGCGAAACACACTTTATAGACTACACACACGCATACCCCGTATGCATATCTATAGTGCACAACTACCCGACCATGGAGCTCTCAAAAGCAAATCCCCCCTAGCCCGGTGTTATCCGAGCATGCTCTCACATCTTGTAAAATTCATAACTTGAGCTAGGAGTATCTTTTTTGGTAGTTCAACTTGCAGTGTGCTTGTTATGAAGTCTAGTTTCTATTAAAAATGTTATGAAGTCTAGTTTCTATTAAAAATATGAAATAGCATGCTTAGTATGTTTTTTATGTGCATCTTTGAATAAAGTGATTATTTCTAGTTTTAGAGATAAATGCATAAGTAATTGTAGGAAGGTCATAAAAATGTGAAACTTGTTTTGTTGGTCTTCTTATGACTTTCTATGTCTAGGAAAAAATAGGTTTGACCCTAGGTTCTGTGGAAGAAATGTGATGTTTGTTGTAGGCCTAGTTTAATGGCTTGTTTGGTAAAAATAGGAAATGCTATTTATATGAAGAGTTGTGAGTTGCTACTTTTTGTAAATGCTTTTATAGTGTTATAGTAGCTTTGGCTTTGGTGAAATCTTTTGTAGGGCACTTTTCATAGTGCAAAGTATTTTTATGTGCCTAGTTGAGTAGTTCCTTGTTATTTTTGTAGAAAATTGATTTGATGGTATTTTGCCTTGAAATTTTGATTTGATGCTGATTAGGTCATGTTTATGCTTATGTAATTTTATTAGAATTTTCTGAATACTTTGGTAGTAGCACTTTGTTAGCTTGAAGTGCAAATTAGTTTAGGTGTCAGATATGGTCTACATCTTTTCATACCATTGCCATCCTTTTTAGAGGGTGACACAATTAGATGTTTTGTAGGGTGTTACTTTATCTTGCTACGTGTCAAGTTTCATAGCCATACAAATTATAGTTTGTGAATGGTGGCTATTCTTATGAGTTCCTTTTAATTAGAAAATATGTTGTTTGCTGGAACAGTTCTGTTTGTGGGAGCAGATTGACCATTTTAGGGTTGGCGTTAGTCCTTGGACCCTGAATGTGTTTTGTAGACAATTTCATAAGCTTTCCATAGAGTCCAAGTTTGCTATTTTAGGAGTTACAGAACTTTAGTTATGATTTATTTACTGAACTGATGAGTGTAGTGTTTAGTTGCTGGAATTTTTGTTGGAGTGCATGTTTGCCTTACTTAACATGTTTTCATGATCCTTGTAGATGTGTGCAGTAGTTTATATGAAAGTGTATGATATGCTTTATGCACCCTTATCCTAGCATGGTAGGCTTATGTGATGATTAGTTAGATAACACTTTAGTGCTTAAGTCATCATTTGGGATTATGCTCTTGCCTTGTAATTATTGCTATGCACATGTTTTATAATTTTCGCATTCATACATATGCATTGTGCATCTCAATTAGTTACGTTAGATGAATCGAGAAGGACGTGATGGTGGAGCCAAACATGAAGATGGTGCAAAACATGAAGATGGTGCAAGCTAACTAATTGACTTGAGTCATATACCAGGCAAGCCCCGGTGCATTTACACTTCCTATTATTTCATAAATGTCATATATAAATGTTATTATTTTATGTATGTTGCATTAAGTGATAGGAGTTGGATGAAAACCCTTGTTGCACATTACCTTCCTTGTCCACCTTTCATACCTGTTCCCCTGTTAAGTATAGGTTCGGATAGTTGCTTAGTTAAGCTGAAAACTAAACGGTAGAAGTCAGGTGATGTTTTCACCTGCGAGAGATAGGTGGAAACATGTTAAAATGAACTATGGTGTATCATGGATGTATCCGCTATTTTTGTAAAACAAAATTAGGGAGACTGGACGGGAAAGTGGAGGCTACAGGATATGGAGGTCCTGGGAGTCGGTAGTCCCGTCTGTGTCGATTAAGGAGCTTGGAGCCTTTCCTAATCATGTTGAACGCAGCCTATCACTTAGTTGGCCGACCTGAGGTTGTCGACCACGAAGCCCAGTAACTCTATTCAAGCCGGAAATCCGAGGAGTATAAAGTGCGTCTCGGACGGGAGTCATCGAGTTAGTCGATGGGCAAGGTGTTTAAAAGTCCCTCGCTGTTCCGGCGAGGTGATATCCCTGAGAGTACGGCGCTTGGCGGACCCGCGATACTTGAATGAGCAGAAAGGTGACCTAAAGCCACCTTTAGCGCAGGTGTGCTTGGGTGAGTGTTAGGAATAATTTCCCCAGCTGGGTAGTAATCGATTAGAATCGCCATCGCTCCTGGATAGTGAGCACTTGACGAAACGGTTCCAATTTAGCACACAAATAAATAATTAATGATGATGGATAATGATGCTGATGATGGATTGACGACGATGATGATCAGCCTGACGGTGATGGTTGGACTTGTTCCAATAGCATAGGATTATTGTTTCATCTTACTACTTGCTGTAGAATAAATGCAAATTAATCTCTAAATTATGGCAATTAAATTGATGCAATTTAATTTGAGTAGTACTTATGCTTTTATGCAAATGAGTCAAGCTAGCTCCACTTATAAAGCCTTGCATGATCCTTGGTGTCTTTTTATTTGAGTTATTGTCGGGTAAGTCTAGCTGAGTACATCCTTGTACTCAGGGTTTATTCCCAACTGTTGCAGGTGGTGAAGTACCATGGTTGCTGCAAGAGTTGATGGACTCCTACCATAGCGGAGGAGTTAGATCATGGGCGTGATCATTCTTAGTTATCTTTTCTATAATGCTTTTGTAGGATGTGATCAAGACTCTGGCAATGTAATCTATTTTGTTTCGCACTTTGGTTTTAAAAGAACTTGCTTCCGCTACTTTCAAAGTTGATTTATAATAATAAATGTGACTCCGATGTATGGTAAGAAATTATTTATGTTGTAACTTTGTGATGGCAAACAATGTGATACATCTGAATCATTACGATCCCCGTAAGTTGCGATGTTGGTTTGAAATCCTTCGAGATTTCGGATGGTCGCGATTTTATATGACCTCAAGTTTGGAAAGTTGGTTGTTTTCGATCGATTTTCAGACTTGTGCTCTTATAATTTTGCGGTCCGTCACAATGAATGAGTACTCTACTCTTGCAATTAAATGGGGGTTGTAGGCTATTGGTAAAAGTTATCCTACAGAATTATTTATAATTTGTATAGTCTGCAAGCGAACTGATACGATGAGCACTTGACCCGGGAGAGGGTATTAAATATCGAATCCACAGGGAGATTGGTGTGAAGGTAATGAGACAAAACTAAATCCCTGAGATATTAGAAAGGAACGGGAGTATAGATAAAATGTAAGAAGATTTCTATGGTTGTCTAGTTTATATCCTTGTAAGGCTTGAAAATATTTCTTAATGGGGATGCACTCAAGAGAAAGTAAGGTCAAAACTTACTATTCTCCCAGCAACTGGTTCCTACTAGTCCTATCCAACGGGAGATGGAATACAAAGGAATCAATGGTACTGTCACTACCACGAACTACCACACTCCGGAAGGTAGGGTGTATTTACGAGTTATCTAGCCCAAACACCACGTTTGCACTAAGAATAACAACTTCAATTCAAGAGCGACAAGAATCAAAGTACTCTAATGAGTCGTAAACCGAAAGAAATAAAGTCAAGTGGTCTTACTCAAATATAAGGTTGATCCACCAAAGAAGTCTCAAGATCAAGTGCAATGAAGCCTTTGATCCTAGAGGTACAAGTGTAGAGGAGTCACCGACAGATCCGGTACTTCCCCTTCTTCTCCTCTACTCTACTCTTTATCTCTCAAGAACAGATCTAGAACTCTAATTAAGTTCTTTGATCTATCTCTCAACTTTCTACTATCTCTCTCAACTTGATCTTAGCTCTTCTAATTAGAGAGGTATGGCTCTAGCTGTTGATCAAAGTCGAGTATGATGAATAATGATTTTCATGCCTAAGGCCAGAGGTAGGGTCATCCTTATATAGTCGTGGCCGATGAATACTGACCCTTGGATCAAACCGACCTTCAATAACGGTGTAGATACAACCTCAAAGTCGGTTTGAAACCGACCTAAGAAGATGAGGCTGACCTGTGGGTCCCACCTGGTGGCCGGCCTAATCCTCTCTGGCGGCCGCCAGGCCATGGTGGGCCCAGGGTGTCAGGTTCTTCCTGGTGTCTTCTGGTGTCTTCTAGAATGTTTTAGTTCACTTTTTGGATCAAAATTCACCAGTGGTAAATCTTCTTATTATTTGGGAGGTTTTCTCTGAGTTTTCCAGCATTTACCTGTCAAGTCCCTGAAAAGATATAAATCACCAAAACTTGTGGAACTGTGTTAGTAAAATACCTATTCTATGTATTCATTCATTTTATACCCTTATTATATGTTTAGTTGAGATATAAAAATAGAGCTTAAGAGGTGTCAACAAGCTCCCGCACACTTAGTGTCAGATTCCGGCTAGATTGGGCCGGAATTGACATCCAATTGGCGATCGTCGCGAGGAGGAACGGGGAGGAGGGAGGCGGCGCGTGGCCATTGGCCGGGCGGTGAGGGCGCGGGCCCGGCGGCCGGGGCGCGCGGGGGGGCGTGATGTGGCGGGCGCAGGGGCAGGCGGGGGGGGGGGCGGCGTGGGGAAGGAGGAGAGGAGATTGGGATAAATTTTCTTTATTGCTTGTTACCCCGAAAGATTACTGCAGACCCTTACTTATATAGCCCGGCTAGTGGGACTTGTATCTCAAGCAATCTCTCTAAAGGTTTCCTTATAGACTGGAATACCTTTTACAAGCATGTCCTATTTATTTATTTCCTAATAAGGATCTCCCTTATAGATGAGATATCCCCTTGCACAACAAAAACGCCTAAAGATAATCCTAGATATTTTCCCTCTTTTTCCCGAATTAGTTCTTGAAGAATCCGCGGAAGGGAGGGACGGAGGCGGGGGCGCGCGCGAGGCCTGGGGCGGCGCCGGCGCTCCTTGGGCCTATCGGGCCTGTCCTTCTAGGCCCTATTTCCTGGATCATGACATCTCCCCCCCTTCTCCGACCGGCGCGTCCTCGCGCTGGATGAAAGTCCATTCAGTGACACCTGGATGGGGATCGGCTGCCCCTGGGAGGATGAGCTCGACCTGCAGCATGAGACGACCCTGCACAGGGTTCCTGAGGATCATGTTCTCCCTGGTTCGCTTGGGGTCAAATTCCAGAAGATAGTGAAGGTTGCCGATGTAGCCGTGGTAGATGTACCGATGAACAGCACGTCCCTGCTGTGAAGTTGTCTGACGACGGGCTGCCAGTAGGAGCTCCCTCGGAACGCCCACATCTAGGTGCTGGTGCACCATGTCGCGTGGGGGCTCTCCAGGAATAAGAAACGCTCATTGGGTGGAGCGTTGACGAAGAGCGGAAGTAGACGCCAGATAGTGATGTCGCGGCGAGTAGGAGGAGTAGCAGCCAAGTTTAACATCGTACCGTACATGAAGGAGCCGACGTCGAACAGGGAGGGCGAGAGCTGGTGAGCGGCCCTCTCCGGATCGTAGCTGATGTGGACATTGTCGACGGCGAGGAAGAGGCGATCCATGCCGTCGAGGAAGACGACCCTGGCTGGGCCGACGTGGTGGCGCCGCGGCCAGATGCCGCCCAAGAGGATGGCGGTCGGTGCAGCTGATGTTGGCTCCGTCGTGTAGGCTCCCAAGGCGAGGAAGGTCGTCCTACGAACTCCGCCCTGAAGCAAGGCGTCCAGTAAGTCTGGCAGTAGTGGAGAGGAGGCCGGAAGGTAGAAGCGGCCGTCGAAGAGGAGGAGGCCGTCTTCGAGTGTCCATGCTGGAGCAGCATCGCCCGTGGTGACGTCGAGGGCGATGCGGCGTAGATGCTGATCCTCCAATGTAGCTTGGCGTAGCTGGACGAAGACTCCGACGGATGTGTCGTAGAGGTCCAAGGCAGTCGCATGCCTCGAACGTTTCCCAAGCCGAGTCGCAGGCGTACGGATGCCGGTGAAGATGCCGACGGCGAGGCCGGGGGCGTGGGCGCCTACTGGAGGGGTGGAGCTGAAGTGAACGCGTTTCGGGCGACCCTCATGGTAGTACCGCGGCTCGTGGGTCGCGAAGTCCCACGTCACGCCGGGCCTAGGCTTGCCGGCCAAGGCATGTCAGGATGACGTCGACGTCCTCGCCCGGTGGCATGACGTGAGGCGTCGATGTCGGGTCCGGGCGTCAGGTAGTGGCATCGTCGAAGGTGGCGGCGCGGCATGTAGACTTGGCGCCGGTGCGGTGGTGATCAAGACACGCGACCGGCCGAGTCCGGGAGGCCTGCCGTGGTCACCACGCGAGGTCGATGTAGTTGTGCGTTGCTCCCGAGTCGACGATGATGTTGACGCCCATGCACGAGATCATACCGACAAGGTAGAGAGAATGAGCACCACGTCGGGAGTCGGGGTCCCCGGTGAGGACCTTCGGATCGGTGGCTCCTCTTTGACGTCCGCTAGTGGGGCGTTTGTCGTGTCGTCGGTGTAGTCGTTGAAGATGGTGATGTTGAAGAGATGCTTGCACTTGTGACCCCGTGAGAACGGCTCGTCACGATTGAAGCGAGTCCAGCCTTGCGTCGTTCGTCATCTCCTTCCGGTGTCGGCCCGTTTGAACGGCCGAGTCGTTGCTCGCCGACGACGAGGGGCGCTGGGGGGGCGGCTTAGCAGGGGGGGGGCGCAAGGGCCCCGCCCTTTGCCTCTTGCTGGCTTGCGGTGTTGTAGAGGATGGCGAGGCGTCGCCAGACGCCCTGGCGAGAGACATGGCTGCCTCCATGTCCTTGGGGTTACGCATCTCGACGTCCGTCTTGAGTGGTTCGCCCAAGCTTTGTTGTGTAGATGTTGACTGTTGCTGGTCGTCGAGGTTGCTGCGCGACAGCGCCACGTGTGCGAGAACTTTCGGTGTACTCATCGACGCTGCTTGTCTTCCTTAGTGATGCCATCTCACCCAGCGGATTGCGCCGTTCAGCTGGGCCGAAGCGCTCGTTGACATATTGAGCAAAGCTTGCCCAATCTGCCACCGGTTTCTCCTGGGACAGCCTCATGTACCATTGCTGTGCTCCTCCTATGAGATGATAGGAAGCATACCAGACTTGCTCAGTGGCCGGGCGTACCTTGTCCCCTGAAGAATTGTTCACAGCGGTTGATCCATGGGAGGGGATCCTCCTTGCCATCGTAGGTCGGGAAGGACAGCTTGTGTAGACGGGGAGCCAGAGCTGAGAAGGTGTCGACCGGAGGTGGAGGGGGGCGCATGCGCCCCGATGGCGGCGCCCTGCCTGGCGTGGCCTTCGGGCTCAAGTAGCCCTTCATCGGGTTCTCGGATCATTTGTTGTGACTGATTGTCCGGTTTCGCTTGCCATCGGTCCGCTTCTTGATGAAGTCGTGGGCTGCTGTCTCGAACATCGCCCTCATCTCGATCTCGGCGTCATGGAGTTGTTGGCGGTGTTTGAGCGTTCTTTGGATCGTCGCCGAGAGGATAGCGAGCTTATCGTCGATCTTGTCCATCGGTGTTGAGCTTGGCGAACTCGTCTCCCAAATTCTTGGCAAAGGCTTCTTGGATTCGGCGTCCATGGTGGTGGGTGGATCGTAGTGGTCTCCGGATACGGTTGTCGGATTCCGGCTAGATTGGGCCGGAATTGACACCCAATTGGCGATCGTCGGGAGGAGGAAGAGGGAGGAGGAGGCGGCGCGGGCGGCCTTGGCGGCGAGGGCGGGCGGCCCGCTGGGCGGGCGGCGTGGGGGCTTGCGGTGGCGGCGGGCGGGGGGGGGGGCGGGCGCGTGCGTGGGGAAGGAGGAGAGGATATTGGGATAAATTTTCTTTATTGCTTGTTACCCTGAAAGATTCTGGACCCCTTACTTATATAGCCCGGCTAGTGGGACTTGTATCTCAAGCAATCTCTCTAAAGGTTTCCTTATAGACTGGAATACCTTTTACAAGCATGTCCTATTTATTTATTTATTTTCTAATAAGGGTCTCCCTTATAGATGAGATATCCCCTTGCACACCAAAAACGCCTAAAGATAATCCTAGATATTTTCCCTCTTTTTTTCCCGAATTAGTTGCCGAAGAATCCGCGGAAGGAGGGGGGAGGGGCGGGGGGCGCCGCTACAAGCGAGGGTGGGGGCGCGCCGCGCTCCTTGGGCCTATCGGGCCTGTCCCTACGGGCCCTATTTCTCGGATCATGACACTTAGGCTTTTACTCGCCTCGAGAAAAGGATGGTTATAACAAAGTTGTAAGTTAAGACATCAAACATAAAAAGCAGTCTCATGGTCATATTTATCTTTGTGGGTTTTTAGCAATCTTACCAAGAACTTTAAGCAGTTGAGAAACAAGATAGTTGAAAATAGAGTACCTTTATTCCTTCAATCAATTCAGCTGGAGTTTTTGCAATGATTTTTTGAAAAGAAACATAGCTTACTTCTCTCTCTTTACGTGGTGCTCTCAAATCACTCAATATATAATAATATATATATATATATATGTAGTATTTTTGGATCCTCACAAGCACATATAATTATGCTCTTAAAAACATCCTGCTTCTAATAAAGCTGAATCTGGAGTTTCAGGTTTGTCAAGGATGTAGCATATTTACCTTGCATGTATTTGCAACGTCAAAGCTGGATCCAAGGAGAGACATCCTCTTAGATCAAGATGTGCATGTGTGTGCTAATTCTACTATGCTCTTATTTCTCTCTTTTTGAAATAAATATTTTTGCAAACAAGATCATGGGCTATCTTTATTTTTCTTTTGGAGAGGTGGGCTCTGCTCGCCCGAGA
Organism: Hyparrhenia diplandra; assembly: GCA_015847255.1. NCBI lineage: Eukaryota > Viridiplantae > Streptophyta > Magnoliopsida > Poales > Poaceae > Hyparrhenia > Hyparrhenia diplandra. The sequence goes on from JADLZK010002970.1 coordinate 187,455, forward strand.
CTTTTGTCTTTTATTTCCTCTCTTTAAAGATGTGGGTTCTACTCACCCTCGGACACTTGTCCATTTTTCATCTTTATTTATTATTATTATTATTATTATTTTCTTTCTCTCTTCTCTTTTTTTTTTACTCAAATATTTTTACATAGCCCATGCCTTCTTTGTACAAAAATAATTTATTGAATTTAGAGAGATTAAAAACTGAAGCATATAAATATTTTATAAAAACAATAAGTGTATGCGTGATCTTGATCTTTAGAGCCCCGACAAGTCTCTCAACTTGGGTCACAAAATTTGACAAAGCTCAACACAAAGTAAATAGCTTATGGCTGGTTTTTCAATACTCATAGCAAGCATGGCTTTAGTAGGATATAATAATTACCACAAAGATGAAGTAAAGCTATTAATTTAATATTTTCAAAATAAATTCTCCAGCGAGAAAAGATATTAAGAATTAAGTTCTCACAAATCTTCTATCTCAAATTTCTCAACAACTTTAAGCAACTTGGGATTTTTAACAAATTATTTTATCCACAACAATTAATCTAACCATGAAAAAGTATTATGTTAGTCTAACTTTGAACAAAGCATATCAATATATTTTATTCCCTTTATTATTTAGCATATCAGCAAAAAGGTTTGAAACCCGACAAAACATAAACCAAAATATAAATCAAAGCAAAGTTCGGAGATCAAACCGAGAGTCGGAAGAATTTGAGGACGAGGGGAGAAGATGGCCTGGCGGCCGCTATGGATTGCTCTGGCGGCCGCCAGAGCTCTGCTGCTCCTCAATCTGAGTTTTGTCGTGTTGGATCTTCGTTCTGTATATATTGTTTTGCTCTGCTTTTTGGGTTTAGTTTCGTTGTTCTTGACGTTCGTACTGTCTCCCCCACACTATCTTTTATTATCCTTTATTCAAAAATATGGTGGAGACAAGAAAACATATACAAAAATATAGAAAAATAAAAACTGAGATAATGGATCAACAATTATTAAAAACAAGAGCACTCTTTATTCATTCGAACCAAACTAATTATTGACTCACAAACTTGACTCGATGATAGATTAAACTGACTCGAAACTTGACACAAAGGAAATTGACTCGACGCGACTCGACACAATGATGAGTGCTCTTATAATCTTGAGCATCTTACATATCCTTAGTAAGCTTATTCAGGATGCGCTCAAGGACTCCCACCTTAGTAACTAACGCTGCATTAGCCTTCTCTACAGCGTCTAAACGTCTAGAGGTGTGGCTCCAATTATCGTGCTCAGTGGTCAGAAAATTTTTCATGTGGAAGTGCTCCGCACGGAGTTCTGCCATCATCATCCTTCCTGGCTTTGGCATAAGTTCTGCTTCTCTGGGCTGGATGAAACGAACTTGATCTGGAGTAGCACGTACTCCATCAAGGATGAGACGGGAGTCAGTGTAGCTACTCTTTCTAATGTTGCCAAACTTGTCCCACTGGACATTGGCAAGCTTTTCATTACGTCCTGGAGCATTGAGCTTGGTGCCTTCGGGAACTGGAACCTTCTTCTTCATGGCTGCCTCACGACGTGCAGCAAGTAAGCTTCTTGTGTAGAGCTAACTACGTGTCGGTTTAGGATCAGATGGTGGTGGGTTGACAATAGCTAGAGGCTTAGGCTCGTACGGAACTATGGCTGTTGAGGTTGATGGAGATCGATTGGATGAAGTAGCAGCTGCCATGGCCGGGTCATAGACCACCATGCGAGTTTCAGTGTTCTTCATGGCTAATTTTGGTGGTGCTGGTTGTCGGTTTTTACGGAGGATGAATAAGATAAGATTAAATGATCAATGGGGCTTGTTTATATAGGCAGAGGTGTCTGGAATAGGATGGAAAGGTTCGCAATACTTTCCTACGTAAATGACTCTAGAATGTTCGTCATTACAATGGGCAAGTTCTAGAGTATTCCTGGAACAAAAATGGAAACGAGAGGAGGCAACAGGCTGGCGGCCGCCAGGCCCATTCAGGCCGGCCGCCAGTGCCTTGGTGCACTACGCTCTCACCTTTTTTCCCACGGTGTAATATCCCTATTCTAGTTGTAATGCCTTTACTTTTGGCCCATAAAAATAAATCCTACGTAAATGAAATCATATGGCTAGGGAATAACCACAAAATTCTATTTCATCTATTTCATTTAATTCATCAGGCTTATCGGGCTCATAGAAAATTTTAAGACGTTGGCCATTTACCTTGAATAACTTACCTTCAGAGTCTTGGAGAGTGATTGCTCCATGTGATGATGAATTTACTACCTTGAAAGGTCCTTCCCACTTACTCCGAAGTTTTCCATGCCCGAATAATCTTACCCTGGAATTAAAAAGTAATACCTGATCTCCTGGAGTGAAAGTCTTTATCTTAATCTTTTTGTCATGCCATCTCTTGGTTCTTTCTTTGTAAATCTTGGCATTATGATAAGCTTTCTCTCTCCATTCCTCCAAATCTGATAATTGCATCTTCCTTTGAACTCCTGCGGCATCAAGATCCATATTCCATCTCTTGATTGCCCAGTGAGCTTTGAACTCTAGCTCTACAGGCAAATGATAGGTTTTGCCGTAGACAAGTTGATAAGGTGTCATTCCAATTGGTGTCTTGTAAGTTGTTCTGTATGCCCATAGTGCTTCTGGAAGTCTATCCTTCCATTTGATTCCCATTTCTTCAACTGTTTTCTGTAAGATGTTCTTGATTTGTTTATTTGAAGTCTCTGCTTGTCCACTCGTTTGAGGGTGGTAAGCTGTGGTAACATTGTGACGAACTCCATGTTTCAACAAATATTGTCGGAATTTTCTGTCAATGAAGTGGCTTCCTCCGTCACTAATTACCATTCGAGGTACTCCAAACCTTGGAAATATAGTCTCTTCAAACATCTTTATTGAACTCTTGCCATCCGCTGTTTTGCATGGCAAGGCTTCAACCCATTTTGAAACGTAATCCACTGCTACTAAGATATGTTCATAATTTCCGGATTTTGGGAATGGTCCCATGTAATCAATTCCCCAGACATCAAAGAGCTCTATCTGAAGATTGGTTGTTAGAGGCATAGCATCTCTTGTATTGATATTTCCGTGCCTCTGACAAGCTCCACATCTTCGGATGAAATCTTTTGTGTCTTGATACATGGTTGGCCAGAAAAATCCTGCTTGCCAAATTTTTGCATGTGTTCTGAATGCCCCATAATGACCTCCATATGGTGATGAGTGACATCTTTCAATAATCTACAATCCTTCTTCTGTTGGCACACATCTTCTGAGTAGCCCGTCAGAGCAAACTCTGAAGAGGTATGGCTCATCCCATAGGTGATGACAACTCTCCACAATTTAGGCCCCAACTTTTCAAGACGAAGGAAGCCCCGGGCCTCCAAGTGTATAAGTAGTCCCCTCTCCTCCTCTCTCAAATGGGGACACGGGACACCACTTGGAGTACCGACAAACCAAGTGTATAAGCAATCTTCCTCTCTCTACCACCTCTACCTCTCTCTCTTCTTCTACCTCTTCTTTCTTCTTCTTCTTAGTTCTTGGTTAGTACTTGGAGTAGAAGAGCTACAAGGAGGGCTTGTCTCCTAGAAGAAAGTGCCTTGGTAATACATCTTCTCTATGGAGCATTCTTCTATTTGCAAGTCTTATATCTATGTTCTTGGCCTAACTTATGAACTAGAGTATAGTCTTGTTCATGTTCTTGTGTTGGTATATGAACTAGCATATAGTTTACATATCATAATCTTGACATGTTCATCTCGGTTCTTCATCGATCATCATATGCCTAACTTGATTAGAGGTGGGATATCGGTTCGTTGTTCCTTCGGGTTTGCTCTTGTTCTAGTCCGTCCATTCGACGAGTCGGGATCCCTGGGGGACAAGAGTAGTGCTTTCGATATGCGGGCATGGTGCCCGGGTATTACTTATTACCCTCGCGAATATGAGTGCATGCCACGGTTGAGGGGGTAGGCGGCTTGGTTGTGACAAGCCTTGACCGTCCCTTGAAATCCCCCATGTTCGTATGTCTTTGTAGGAGTTAAGTAAATGCCTTGGTGGGAAGCAGACTTCTGGTGGGGTCTCCCGGTATCCTAGACCTAACCATGCTTAGATCGGTTTGCATATGATCCTAACTATTCATTTGTATGGCCATGACTAGATACATTAGAATTACTCCATTAGGTTATTCATTTATTCTTTATCTATTTTCTTTATCCTTTTCTTTGGTGGATTCTTAAGTGTGTGTGTCACACTATCCATAAACCGTTATTGCTTACCCTCGTTATGAACAATTTGGTCTAAGCAAACACATGTTCCTCTATTCGGATGCCATGCTAGCTTATTAAACACATGCCTTCCTTTGGGAAAAATATAAATAACTATACCCTCAATACTTCCGGTGAAATGCTACAATGATAGATCCGCGGCGCTTTGCGGATGAAATATCTAAGATGGTAAAGATCTATCCCGTTGACAATCCCTTCTGGACACCGACATGGTGGTTTTACTTGGGAATGTCACCGCAAAGATTAGGCCAAGTATTGGGGATGGGTTTTATACCGCTTACCGCAAGCGCACGGAATTGTCGTTATAGTATTTCGGGCACCCTAAGTATTCGTAGTATCGTGATTTCCACGGTGAACGTTTGTGATTTCTCTCGCAATGTAGTCACCCTAGGATAATAACTATGTGATGGTGAGGTATCTTTATGGGCTCAAACTCTCTCTAGCAGGATCACTTGGCCGTTATGTCCTCACTTCGGCACCGCAGCTTCAAACCGATGGAGACCGGCATTGCAGACCGCGCCACACCACAACATGGGGGATTCTCATGCGGATTCGACAAGGTCGTTACAACCCGCCCGCCTACCCCAACCGCGGATGCGCCACAAAAAGATAGAAACCCTTAGTCTAGACACCACGCTTACACTAGTGATTATTACTCTAGCGTTGTTAACAAGGCTTACCCGCCCCCGGTCCTGCCTGCAGCATCGCCCCGAATGAACGACTATCAATCCCGCAGTCTATAACAGCCTAGATAATATGCTTAAGAGTAATGAAGAAGAGGGACACAACCATTCTACCCAAAATGATTAGAAGGTTGTAGAGGTATAAGCGCGTGGCGGTGTCGACAAGTCCCAAGACTCCGCCACCCGAGATCCGCGATGCACCTGGGGTACACCTGACTCCATGGAGAAGAGGCCAAGCCTCTTCTAGCCTTCCCCCTCTCTCACTCTCCATTAGAACTAAGAGGAAGAAGAATAAGAATAGAGTGGGACTTCTTCCTCTCTTCTACATTGTGGCCCCTCCCTGTGTGTGTGGAATTGGTGTGTGTGGAGGAAGAGGCAGAGGGCCTCCTTTAATAGGTAGAGGAGAGGGGGCTCATTGGAAAATGTCCTCCCCATATGGAAGGAGCCAAACCGACCTTGGTATACCCGCGCCTAAATTGCTAAACCGACCAACCAATGCCGCAACGCTCCATGGAAGGTAATGCACCGCTCTCGCTAAAGTTGGGCCGGAATCGCCTCGGGGAGGGTGCGGCCGCACCTGGGTGCGCGCACACACCCCGGGCTCTAAGAAAATTCAAACTTCGGGGTGGTGGCGTTGTTGGGCCCGAAAAGTCTCTTTGGCGGTGTTTGCTTGGCCCAAGCGCCTCTCAAGGTGTGTTTGGTCCATTTCTCCCTTGGGCTTGATGTTCTTCAGTGAATGTGCTTTCCAGGGAGGCTTTTTGGTACATTTTCCACTTGCTTTTTATATAATTCCTACAAAACATTATTTCTCGCACTACAAGTGGAATTATGTCAATAATAAATGTATATGAGTATGAAAAGGTATAGTTTCACCCCCTTTATGGTAGAATGTTGACGGGAAAAATATGTCGATTTAGTGACCGTCAACAAACTCCCCAAGCTTACCCTTTGGCGCGCCCTCGAAAGCAAAAGATAAGTACTTGGTTGTTGATCAGGAGTTGCTACTATGCCAATTACATTTCACAAGTGCTGTGTTTATAATAAGATTTTCTACTATAGTTTGAATAAATTGGGACATCTTTTTCTCACCCTTATTACCTTTCATCGTAGCGGGGCTTTTTAGCTGTCTCAAAGTCTTGGGCGGCCACGATAAAAACAGTTATAATAGAAATACTTTTCATTCATCCTTTCGATCAACTTTCTTATCCGGGATTTATTTATTTGAAATTATATTTGATTTTCGAGAAAGTATGGGCTTATTACTATATAGATTTTTTTTTGGAGAGGTGGGCTCGTGCGCCTCTAGACTTTTGTCTTTTTTTATTTCTCTCTCTTCTTCTCTTTTTTTTGGAGATGTGGGCTCTACTCGCCCTCTGACACGTGTCCATTTTTTTTCTCATCTTTTTTTTTTTAACATAGCCCATATCTTTTCTCTTTTCTTTAAATTAGATTCCCTGATGTCAAGTTTCTCTTTTGAACGAAATCATAGTAAATCTACTTGTACCATATCATACTTGGCAACAACTTAGACTGGATATAGCTTATGCAACCCACATGAATCAAGGTTTTTCGGGGATGAGTTTTAAGACTTAGCCACTAAACCCAAACTTTAGAGAAATTCGAATTATAAACTAGGCAATGTGCAAAACATAAGACAGAGCAACTATTCATCATTTCAACAAGGGACTAAAGCTAAACATTTCCATTGCTCATATGTATAGGAATGGAATTTTTTTTCTTTTTTTTTTAGCATAACTCATCATTTTATAAGATAGAGAATATAATCAAAATGTGAGATACACGTTATCATTCTTGGGAGTCCTCCCCCAAGCTAGCTCTTTACTTACCTTTTCATGGTTGTGCTAGCTTGTGCGCCGCAATGATTTGAGTTGTGATTGGTCGCGTGGTTGGAGGCTCCCCCCAAGCTTGTCTTTTGATGTCATCACAAAAACAGGACAAGGAACTTGGGGTTGAAAGGTTTATCTCCTCTTCTCTCATCTCTCCTCCTTCTCTTCTCTCCCCTTTTTATTATTATTGTGAGATGTGAGTGAGAGTTTTGCACAAACCACCGTTTGAAGAGGAAGGAGTTAATGGTAGTCGTTTGTCTCGTCCTTCTCCATCGTGGAATTGCTCGGTGCTCGTGCATTTATGCTGGGAGATCTCGGATGGGTGTAATTGAATGCTTGAGAGGTCTCCCCACACTTATTCTTGTAATTGTTTTTATTCAAACAAAACAAAACAAAAAGAAAACACACACATGGCTCTACCGGGCTTAAACATCGTGGGAGCCTTTATTATGAGAAAACTTTATTTTATTTTATTTTATTTTTATTTGTTCACCTCATCATGACTCAAGCAAGACTCATAAAAGAAAAGTGTAAGCATAGCCTTGATTCATCTCCAACATAAAATACTTTTGCTTGATCGTGACAACAAAGCTCTAAGTTCATTAACCTAGCTCCAACACCATGTCAAAGCTTGATTAAAGGGGAGATCTTTAACCTAAGCAATTCACGCTTTAATTTAAAAGATCTATGGATAAACCACATGAGTACTCCATGGGAGAATATCTAAAACTGAGAGCAAAAATGTCATAAACAAGAGAAGCATGAATTTAAAGAGCCTTATGGAGACGAATTATGAGTATGAGGGTTGGTGAACGTTACCTTGCATACCCGAGTATAAGTACCGACACAAAGATAAGTGGGTGGAGCAATCAAGAAGTTGCCGCGGTTTGCATGATGGCCCCGCCTGTGTGCATCTCGTGTTAGGGCCATACACTAACACGACATGTGTGCGGGCCATGGGCCTTGATGGTAAAAGAAAGGATTTAGAGATTGCCCTTATTGCTTGTGAAAGCAAATGAAGGGTGGAAATGCGGCACATTATCTTGACCGTGTGAGGCCACCCTCCCTCTCTATTTTTTTAGTCTATAATTATTTTTTTAATTTTTTTTAACATCATTTTTTTTTTTCATTTTCCCCTCTCACTTTTTTTTTTCCTTTTTTTTACTTCTCTTTCTTCTCCCTTTTTTTTTTATCTCTTTTTTTTTTTCCATCTTTTTTTTTCAACTTTTTTTCTTTTTTTTAGCAAGGTGGCTCACATCATCTTTTATTCACCCTCATTTTTTTTTGTATGATTCCCCGGTGGATGGAACTTGGGATTGTCACCATCTTCCCCCACACACTTAGACTTTTCTATAAAAGTCAAGTGTGCAAGGTCCGGCTTCCTCTTGAGCATGTTCCATCACCCATGAACATCATAACCTTTTGTGATGTAGCCCCTCATGTTCTCGAGCCGATGCCTCTTTTATTCTTCTTAATTGATCTCCACCTCGAAATGGTTAGCGACAAGAATACCCGAAGGTGCATACTAACTTGATACCATGTTCTTGCTTTTATTAATAAGAGAGAAAGACTTTTTTTTTTTTTTATGATAGTCCGTGGTATCTCCTAGCAAAGGCTTTCTTTATGGTCGTAAGTTTGACCGCGGGAAAACATCCGCAGCCTTATGGTGGTGAAGTTTCTAGTTTCACCACTAAGAATTTAGCATTACGCCAAGTCGCAGGTTGCGGCCATCATGCTACTGGTTTAGACTTGCAACCATTTCTTAAAAAAAAAGTTTACAAAGAGAACCAAGAGATGGTTGTAGTCTTCGCACGCACACGGCTAGAAGCAAGACAAACTCAAGAAGACCCAAAGGTGAGCATGTAAGAAGTCTCAAGTGACAACTTTTTATGCTCAAAAATGATTTCCACTTGGTCTCAAGAGTTGTCGCGTGCATGTCCATGGCACATGAGGGTTTATCCTCAAAAGATGTGACATGAAGGAGGAATATTGAATCTTGACCATTGTCAAGAACAATGTTTTATCGGCCGTAGGGGACATGACTTTTGTTTGAGTGAGGGCGACATGTCTTTCGCTTCACTAAGATGCGTACAACTTGGGTGAAGCAAATAGAGTTATGAACTTCGCTCCTCAAACGGTTTTTGGTTGGGAAGATGCTTTGCCTTTGGGATGTCTAGGTGTGAGAGGCGGAAGCAATTTTCCCAAACTCTCATTATGGCTTCCCTCTATAGGTTTTTTTTTGTGAAAAAGCTTTTCAAGAGGGTAGCCTATGAGAAGATCAAGTCAAGGATGGGGTAGATATGGAAGTCTAAGCACACCTCGTTTACGAGGTTCCATCATCATCCTTGAACCAATCGCGAACCCAAAGGATAAAGCATTCCTTCCTTCTGTTCGGTTCGGGGAGAGCGCCACCGTTTGCCCCAATGATGGTAAGAGTAAGGGTTCGACCGATGAGGGGCTCAAAGCTTGACATGCCCTTAATGTGGAAGGGAAAATACCTTACAACGGGAGAAGCGAGCTTCTAGGATGTGTGTTCAAGGGTTTTCCTATGTTCCGTTGTAGGTTTATGTGCAAACCACCCTCCAACTGGGCCATGTCAAGGTATAGGGCAAAGATCTATGTCAAGATCCGCACAAAAGATATGCAAAAGCACACTATCTGTAGTCGACAAGTCTAGGCCAACATGTATAAACATTTATAAACCTCGGCCTAGGCCGCACTCTTATGACTCTTTTCTCATCCTACTTGAGATCGAGGATTGTCCTTGGTAGGCATTGATGGGGAAGAATGCTAGATAAAAAATTGTCTTTGAGTCTTTTCAAATTCCCATTCAAACTTCCTACCATTAATAGTGTACTATTGTTTTGCTTTCCTTAAGAGGGAGAGTAGAAACAAATTCCACATGTGAATTTCTTGGATCATGCCAGAATGCCGAGGCATGATCAAAATTCCCGAAATCTCATAGGTGGCAACATAAATTTTCAAATGGTCAGAGATGGAGTGCCCGAACCAAAAAGGTTTTTTTTTTTTTTTAAATTTAGGTGGAGTTCATGGCCGGTTGAAAATTTTTGATTTTGAAAAGATTTTGGCCCCTCGTGAACTCCCCTTGGAGAAGCAAAGATTTTAAATTTGGAGAATGCTTCATTTTGAAAAAGAAAATAAATAACTATTTTTGTTGTGTTTTTGGATACAACACACGGGTGCTCTAGGCTCGTAGAGAATTACGACTAACTAACGGCGCTTTAAATTGAACTCCCCTTTGGAGAAGCAAAAGATTTTAAATTTGGAGAATGCTTCATTTTGAAAAAGAAAAATAAATAACTATTTTGTTGTGTTTTTTGATATTAATACACGGTGCTCTAGGCTCGAGAGAATTACTTACTACCGCTCTCCTTTTAAAATGCTTGTTGACGCTTTAACGTATGCGTAAGAATCCGCAAGCGCACCGAATTGTCGTTATAGCATTTCACCCTAAGTGTTCAGTGGTATCGATTTCCACGAGGAACTGGCTTGTGTGACTTCTTCTCTCAACGTATCACCCTAGGATAACTATGGGTGGTGAGGTATCTTTATGGGCTCAAACTCTTAGCAGGATCACTTGGTCGTTATGTCCTCACTTCGGCACCCGCGAATCGCCCAAACTCGATGAGACCTACAATTGCACCGCGCCACACCCGAACGTGGGGATTACACAGACTCCGGACAAGGTCAATACAACCCACCGCTACCCCCTTCAACCGTGGATGCCTACAAAAGATAGAAAACCCTTAGAATAGAGACACCACGCTCTAATTAAAGTGATTATTACCTAGCGTGTTAACAAGGGCTTACCGCCCCCTGGTCCTACTGCAGCATCGCCCCGGGCGAACGAGTATCAATCCCGCAAGCATATATAACAGCCTAGATAATATGCTTAAGAGTAATAAGCCGAAGAGGGACACAACCATTCTTACCCAAAATGATTGAAGGTTAGAGGTATAAGCGCTGGCGGGTGTCGACAAGTCCTAAGACTCCGCCACCCGAGATCCGGGATGCACCGGGGGTACACCGGGGATTCCATGGAGAAGAGTGCCAAGCCTCTTCTAGCCTTCCCTCTCTTCACTCTCCATTAGAACTAAGAGGAAGAAGAATGAGAATAGGGAGTGGACTTCTTTCCTTCTACATTGTGGCTCCTTGTGTTGTGTGGAATTGGTGTGTGGAGGAAGAGGGAGAGGGCCTCCCTTTTATAGGTAGAGGAGAGGGGGCTCATTGGAAATGTCCCTCCCCATATGGAAGGAGCCAAACCGACCTTGGTATACCGCCTAAAATTGCAAAACCGACCAACCAACGCCGGGCAACGCCCTCCATGGAAGTTGTAATGCACCGCCGCCAAAGTTGCGCCGGAAACCGCCCGAGGAGGTGCCGCACCTGGGTGCGCGCACCCCCTCGGGCTCGCAAAATTCAAACTTCGGCAGGTGGGCTTGTTGGGCCCGAAAAGTCCGGCCGGGCGTGTGTTTGCTTGGCCCGCCCTCGTGTTTGGTCCATTTCTCTTGGGCTTGATGTTCTTCAGAATGCGCCTGTGGAGGCGCTTTTGGTACATTTTCCACTTGCTTTTATATAATTCCTACAAAACATTATTTCTGCACTACAAGTGGAATTATGTCAATAATAAATGTATATGAGTATGAAAAGGTATAGTTTCACCCCCTTTATGGTAGAATGTTGACGGAAAATATAAGTCGTTAGTGACCATCAACAATCGCCCATGTTCATGATCATCATGCTCCTCATCACCCATGGGTCCCTATCTCTTAAGTCACACTTAGAGCAAAGGGATTAGCACGACAAGTGTGTCATCAATTTCCAAACCAAACATGAGATTTCAATCTCCCTTTTTGGTAATTGATGCACAAATCCAAAATCACAAAGATATGAAATAAAAATTCAATTGAACTTGAATTGCTTGTCCATAGCATTTTGATCATGAATCATAGTTTGGACAAAAATTTAAGGTTCGTTTTGGTAGTAGAAGTCTTCCCTACATATGTGCTTCCATGTGTTTGGATCAATTTGGCACATATGTATGGATAGAAATCTTGGGAGAGAGATACAACACCAAAAGAGATGTTAAGGTTTTAGAATTCGGACCTTGAAGTTAAACCAATCGAAGTCCTTAGCATCAATGTAACTAGACATTCATCAAAACTCAACATACCCTATGAGATCAACATTATAGGCTTAAATTTGAGCAATGTCTAGAAACATCCTATGCATGCTAGTTGATCAATACACCAAACAATTTTCAAAAAACTAGCATACACCAAGCAATCATGTATATTGAATTTAGATTGCACAATGCAACATTTCATTATGATCATATTGACAAATGCATAAATAGTCTAATGAGCTTGCTCTCCCTATTTGTGTGATCCTTCCTTAACATCTTTGTGACTTATTTCTCCCCCTTTGTCAACAATCACCAAAAAAGGTGTAAATGAGAGAAATCGGTCAATCAAAGGATCAAATGTCACTATGTAAAAAGGCTAATAACCGCTGAGGGGCCGCAGACGTCGCTAATAACGAGCCGCCCAGGCAGAAGACATTACCGACGCGGGCGGCCGGGCGAGGGTCGCATTAGGCTTAATGATGGTCCCACAAAGACCAATACGCGCCGGGCATAATAGGAGGTCATTACAGATTATCGCAGTTTATGTAACGCCGCTCGCTTTAATCCGCACGCTGCTGCGGTCGGGCGCAGACGCCGCGCGCTACGCCGCGCAGATTGAAACCGAGTGTTCGCATTCAACCGATCTCGCACACGCCGCTTTCATCATAGGCCATTTGCGGTAGACCGACCGACCGTGATGCAACCCTAATTCGACGCGCTTTTTGCTTACAAACATCTTTCCCGCCCCGCCTGTACCGCTACGGCTACGTGACGCGCGCTGATTCACGTGATCAGCGCGGGTCGAGAACCGTCCCGGTTGCTTGACACCGTACAGACGCTGCGTCAGATAACGACGCCGAAACATACAAGGGTCTTTAACAATACTTAAATTAAGTCGCGCGTTTATTTTTCAGACGAGTTGGTGTTAGGAGGTGTCCAGATTATGTCGCAACCACTACCGACGCCGCTTATTTTCGTGACGAAGTTGTGTTATCGTGTTCTGACATGTCAGCCCACTACCGAGCGCGCCGCTATTTTCAGACGAAGTTGTGTTAGCAAAGTGTTCAGACATGTTGCGCCTACTACCGACGCCGCGTATAGTTTCGCATCGACAGCTATCGCAATCAGACATGTCTCGGGCCACTACCGACGCCGGGCGTATAGCTCTCTTCGCATCGAGATGCGTTAGCAGTGTCTCGTACATGTCACAACCGCCATCGACGCTACGTACATTTACGCATGTGTTGTCACCACCGGTCTGCGGTTGTTTGGTCGGCATTGGCGACACGCGACGCTGAATCAGACGCCGCTTTCGCGCCGCGGTTCCGTAAATCGTCGCATGTTGTTAGCCAGGCGTTGTCGCCAGGGTCCACGTGCGTGTCCGCGGGTGTTCAAAGCCGCTGCGCATATACGTCGCTGAGCGACGCGGCAGTGCACGCGCCCAGATTTGTCTCTCTGAATCTTACGCCGCCCCCCCGCTAGGAGACGATGCATGTTGACACGCCGTCTCCTGTACCAGACTGAACTGGCTGGGCCCCGCATCCGCGAACGGGGGCCCCGCTCGCTCCCGACGTGCCGGCCTTCCTTTGGGCCTGAATTTGACCTCGCATGTTAGCCCGCTCTTTCTTGTGGTATAACGAAGGCCAAGCTCTCGCCGCGAGGTTGGTAACATCAAGGACATATTATTATTATTATATATATATATATATATATATATATATATATATATATATATATATATATATGGTGCACTTTCTATATACCCGGTGTAGTTACACCCATATTCAAAAAATCACATTGTGTATGTGTGTTCATACTTGTTTATCGGTTTGAGTATGATTAGATACTCATATTAAGATATTTTTAGATCTTACTACACCTAAAAAATTTAAAGGAACCTATATTTTTTTAATATATTATATAAAATGCCACTAATACGTGATATAAAAGTATATCCATATACTCAACGATGAATACATACTTAACATATATATACCACCATAGATGGTCTAGTATGATCATATACTTCTCATCCACATGCACTTGCTCGTCATATATATACCACAAATCTTGAGATATACATATGGTGTAACTACACCTAGGTGTAGAAAATTTACCATATATATATATATATATATATATATATATATATATATATATATATATATATATATATATATATATATATAGACCTACTATTGTACAGCCTACTCCCTCCGTCCAAAAATAAACGATGTGTAGATTTTCGCGCCACAAGTTTGACTTGATTTGTAGAAAATACGTGAGAAGATTTAAATCTTCAAATAAATTTGTTAAAAACTAGATCAAAAGATCTTTCCAATGATACTAATTATGTAATATAAATATTAATCCTATTTTTAGTATATAATTGTCCGCATATGTTTCTCGAAGAAAAACGTCGCTTATTTCGTGACTGGGGAGTACGCGTGAAATAAAACCAACGCACTGGCGGAGCGCCGCCGACCTCCGGCGACCGGCCAGGAATAAAAAACTGTCCCATTAAAGGTGCCGTGTGAATCATAATTAATACTACCCTCCTTTACTTATTATATTTATTTTATTTACTACTGGTCCCGTGCTAATTAAGTCAGGCCGTGAAGACGGCATGGCAGCTCCCATCCGCATCTTATAAATCGTGTCGCCGTTCCTTCCTCCCTCCCCTTCCGCCATAATCCACCACACGAAACGCTCGATCCCTAGGTGACGCGCCCTTGATCCGCTCGCACGACGCGCTTTCTGGCGGTGGTGCGCGCACCCGATCCGCGCGCGCTTGACGTGCGGGTTCCGGCGGCGGCGGCCTCAACACCACGGCGAAGGCCCCTCAACTCGCCCAGTGCAGACGGCGGCATGGTCCGTACCGTGGGCACGACGGCTCCAGCAGCAGCGCGGCCGGACGCAACTTTGTGTCCCGTCGATTTGATGGGGATTGGCGACGCCGAGAATCCTCGTCAAGTCGACACGCGCGCTGCAAGCAACGTCCTTCCCTGCCACTGGTGGTTTCCCCAACCTCCAGGCGACACCTCAAACACTGGTTCATCTTCCCTAAAATCCTCCATGGATGTTGCCTGCTGTTTGATTCACTTTTTTCTTCTATCCCCAGGTCCTCCATATATATTGTTCTTGTGCTCCTGCTGGCGTCGCTCGCACTGGTTTGTGGCGTTAGCTGTTGGCGGCGGTATTGGTGGATATGTTCATATATATCCCCCGGTGAGTGTGGTAAAGTCAGCATGTGTGCATGCAGGCCTCTTTCCCCAGATCGAGCAGCGCCTGGTCGTAGCTCCCTGTGTCTATTCCTACATGCTGGTCTGGAAGCGGAAGCACATCCATGTCAAGAATCAGCTTCTCCTATGTGGCCAACGGAGGAGCATCCGTTCTCTACCTAAGTTCTTATTAGGAATGATGGATGCTGTAATGGATTTTCGCTAATGAATTTGGCCAAACGTTTGTACATATGTTTTGGATCTAAGAGCTTCACCCCGCTTAAGAACTTGTTGCTATGGATCTTTTTGATATGATTGATTTTTTAAAATGAATTTGGCCAAACGTTTTCAGCTAGTGATGGACGTTCAGAATTATCTATCGAAACAAAATGATTACAGAAGTCCTGGATTATTTAGTATTTCACCATGCGTGATAGATTAATATTTAAATAGATTTATTCATCTTTTATATACAAACGAGGGCCCGGGTCTGTTGACATTGTTGATTCGATTATTTTTCTGCAAGTTGATGGATGCAGCAGAATGGTGTGTAGCTGTTCGTGAATGTTTCTTTTTTGTCCAAATTTCCTTTCAGGTATGCGATTTTCACAACACAACCAAGTGTTTTGTTTAATTTTCAGCATACTCTCAAAACATGATGGAATTATTTTATTATCAAATGACCCTATTGGTATAAAAATTACCATCCATCTCAAAATAGAAGTCACTATAAAGCGCCACAAACTTTTTCAACTTTTGATTATATTTCTTGTAAAAAATATGCAACATTTAAATCTTCAAATAAATTTGTTAAAAACTAGACTTAAAGATCTTTTCCATGATACTAATTACTTAACATAAATATTTATATATTTATATATAATTACCGCATTTTGAAATCTAAACTTCTAGAAGCTTAGAATGACATCTATATTTTCGGCACTGAGGGAGTACCTTAGTTATAGAAATATTAATACAAGAATGAAATTACTCCTTCCTAGAACAATATGGTGGTGTTAGGTTAATACTATGAGTATTAAAGAGTAATAAAATTAATTTATTACAAAAGGGAATTATTTTATTACTAAAAGATACTATCATAATAATTATTCCCGATGAAAAATTTATCACTCATAGGTTAAAAGGAATTATTTTATTAAAAAAAGATACTACCAGTAAGAATTATTTTATTACAAAGTAAGAAATTATTTTATTACAAAAAGATACTACCAGTAATAATTATTCCGCTAAAATTTCAAAAGGAATTATTTTACAAAAGACAGTACCAGTAATAATTATTTTATTACAAAAAGATACTACCAGAAACTTTAACGTCGTAGATCAAAAGGGAATTATTTTATTACAAAAATATACTATCAGTAATAATTATTCTGATAAAAATTGTACTAATAGTTTGATATGAAAAGTTTTTGTACTGATAACACAAAATAGTTAATTGGCGAGCCTTGCATGCAGCCTTTAATTAGGGTGCAATCAATACCAGGGTTTGCATGCGCCAATAAAGAAGCGGCCAAGCGAGAGTCCACGGTGGAGGGACATTCAAATTGCTTCCTTTATTAGTGGTCTTAACTGCTCGCCGGACTCTGCTGTCGCCTGCCGCCGGCGTGGAGAATAATATTGATAAGCCAGGAGTAGATTAGTGCGGTCCTATATATATATATATATATATATATATATATATATATACGCGCTACTACACACTTCAACACCGCCTCTCTCGGTGGTGGCGGTACACCGCAGGTGTTGGGGGGGCAGCGGAGGAGCGCGACACAGGACGACATGTAACACCCTGGTGTTAATCATGTCATTAGCATATGCATTTTTCATACCCTGAGCATCATTAGCATGCATGCTTCTATCATTTATACCATGTTTTGCTTATATTGCATGCTATGCTTTGTCCCATCATTTTATGTATGAAATGCTTGCATAATTGGTTGTTTAATATTTGTTTATTCTAGCTATGTTTATAGGATGTTTTGGAGCAAGGTTGATGTTGGTCATGTTTTCTAATTATGTTTTATAATGATAGTTTGACTTGGTTTGACTTGATTTGACCATGAAAGTGAATTGTCTTGTTTTGCTTAAAAAGTCCTAGCTAGGTTTTATGCATGTGTGTGCACCCTTCATAGAAAGTGTAGGTAATTTAGTGTAGAACAAAAAGGTGTTATAGGATCGCTTTCATGAAAGTGGGTGGATCATGTTTGAAAAGTCGAAAATAGTTTGATTTGAGCCGAAATTAGGGTTTGTTTGACCTTTGAGTAACCGTGTTTTCGATCGATCGAAGTTTCCAATCTAGACCGAATTAGGAAAAGTTTTGTATAGGTGAAATGTTCAGGAATTTTGTAAGGAACATTTCATTCAATATGAACTTTGGGCTAGTTTTGCACGTATCTCGATGCACTGGGCAAAAACAAGAGACGAATAGGTTGCAAATTGCCTTTAGTGACGCTTCGTTTTTCCCATCTTCGAACCCGCTCAATCGCAGTCACGACGCGCCGACGCCGCTGGGCGGCCGTGTCGCGCTGCACCAACACGCCCGGCCGCCCATGCCCCTGAAGGGGAACAGCGCGGCCTGTCGCCACGGCGCCCTCTCGCCTTCCCTCTCCTCACGCGAACAAAGAGCAGCAGCTGCCGCAGCCGGGCCGCCGGCGGCCGCCTCTGCCGCCACATCGCTGCTCGCCCACGCATCAGGTCTTCTAGCCCGCTTCGGGCCGCCACCGACCAGCCCATCCTACCTCCGGGACTTGGCAATGGTTCAAACGCCAGAAACGCGCGCGATCGCGCTGGATTTTCGAAGTCGCCGAAAAACCGACCGGCCAAGCTCGCACACGCGACGCTGCCAACCACCGAGCGCCAGGTTCGATTCCACGCGCAAGACACGACCCTCGCCATCTCGCCACCTACCGCCGACCCTTTGCCGCCCTAAATCGAGCCATGAAACGACCCCCAATCGACCGCTTTCGCCGCCGCTCTCGCCGGAGAGCCGCAGCAGCTCGGGCTCACGCGGGCCATCCCCGCCCCGCCACCTCCCCGCCTTCCAAACGCGGCGCCCCATGACCGCCTCGACGCCCCGGGTGGTGAAACCCCTAGCCGGCTGGGACCGGCGGCCCCACATCGCCGGAACGCGAACCGCCGCCGCCGCAAGATGCCGCCGCCCGCCGGCACGCCGCCGACCTCGCCACTTCACCGCCCCCTCGCCACCGACTAGTGGATCCCGGGTCCGCCTCGCCCCAGAAGCCCATGCTCGCTTCGCCGCCCGCTCGCCGCCGGGAACGACGAACTCGCCGACCGCAGCCGCGTACCTATGGCCGACGAAGTGTCCGCGCAGGCGCGCTCAAGCGCTTTCAACCGAGGGCACTAACGGCGCGCCGACGCAGAGGAACCCAACCATGCCCCTAGCCGCCGTAAACCGCGCTTCGCCGACGAGATCCATCACCGCAACAAGCTCCCCCGCCCCGAAGTCGACGAGTGGGCCCGCCTCAGGAAAGTGATATCCCTTTATATTTTCTGATTTTCCGTGATTTGCATGCATAGCTTGTAAATTCCATATCTTGGTCATTTTAGCCCAAATTGAGTGAGACAAATTTTGTCATGCTTGTTATTGTCTGCTCTATGATAGAAAAATATGAGATGCCATTTTCTGGTAGTTTTTATATTTATTTACATTTATGCTAGTAAATGCCATGAAAATAGATAAATGTGTATCTTTCTTTGGTGCATGATAAAATAGTGGTGCCTGTATAAAATGTTCATGTTTTGTGATGCATATCATGGGAAAAATATGTTTGACCCTAGGTTCTGTGGTGGAAATATGATTTTTGATTTATGTGTTATTTACCATGCTTTCTTAGAAATTCATAGAAAAATAATGACTAGGTTTTTGGATGAGACTTGGTATGCTTGGTTTTGATAGTTTTTAGTAGCATGTCATACTCAGAAATCTGTTGTCCTGACACTTTTCATAGTACAAGTTTTTTATTTTCATGCATAGATTTATTGCTAGCCGTCATTTTGTGTAGGACAGTATATGCATGATCTTGCCATGAGATTTTTATGGTAGCCTTGTGAGACCCAAGAGGGATGCTCGTGGTTTTGTAGATTTTTCTAAGGTTTGCATATTTATCATATTTATGTTGCATGGAAAAATAGCTTAGAAATACATGTTTATATGAAGGTAATGTGTATTAGTATTTTTATTG
Source organism: Hyparrhenia diplandra (assembly GCA_015847255.1). NCBI lineage: Eukaryota > Viridiplantae > Streptophyta > Magnoliopsida > Poales > Poaceae > Hyparrhenia > Hyparrhenia diplandra. Next base: position 206,853 of record JADLZK010002970.1, read on the forward strand.
TTTGATCCTAGAATGAATAGGACCTGTTGGTATGTTTGGTTTGTTGGCATTGTGTTTTTATGAAACTAGTATAATTCTAGCTTTTATATAATTATAGTGTGCTTGTGTAGTGTTTAATAGGGCATATCATTTCATGTGTATTAGTTTATCTTTTGGCATGTCCAGTAGGTTTATTTGATAGATTATGACTTGGTTTGCTTGTTGAAAAGTCCCAAGTGAAGTGCATGCTTGGATGATTTATTATGAGAGTTGTGTTGTAGGTTGCCTGAAAACACAGTCTCTGTTTTTGCTGTTTTCGAGGCTGTAGATGTTGGAATCTGGTCATAAGTATACAGAATGTTTTGTAGATAATTTCATAAGCTTTTCCAACGAGTATTCGCTTGCTGGATTTGGAGTTATAGAACCCCTGCGGTGATCGTTTTAAGGACAGCATGTCTAGCTGCCATTTTCAGTGTATTAGTGAAATAAGGTGTTTTTTGGTGTAGATTATTAGGTTTCTGTGTGTAGTTATAATTGTGTTTCTACGTAAGAGATATCCAATTTACTAATATCATGCATCATAATGCATTCATCCATTCCCTTGTCAATCGTGCATTCCTTAACATTCATCTTTGCATATACATCCATATTGATCGAAGGAATGAGAGCACGAGGAAATCAAGGAGCAAAGCAGAGAGAAGTACACATCTAGAAGTGCAGCAAGAGGAGGTCCCGTAAGAAGCAGACACGCCATCGTCGCCGGTGCCCAAGGCATCTTCTAACATCTTCTAGAGGCAAGCCCCCGCATGCTGCCTTTCCTATGCTTTCTAACCAAATTGAATTAAGGCCCTTATATATGTTGATGCATTAAGTTTAGAAAATGGTTGAAACCCATGATGCACGGATATCCTTGTTGAAGCTGTTATCCTATCCTATTTAGAGGTCTAGGTTATAAATGCTCAAAGATGGTGATTGGGCAAGAGATGTTGATTCCGGTCACTTGAGAGGATGTTTTGTGGTTAGTCACATGGGTGACTAACGAGCCGCCACGAGAACCCCGAATAATAAAACATGCTTAGATTGATGGATATTGTGGTCTTTCCATCCGTCGATTAAGGACTCATACTTTGTTGGAATGTGGTCGGAAGTTGAACCACTGCATATATAGTAGGCCCGCCGGTCGTGAGCCACGGCTCGGGAATGTTAGGCGGGCCATGCTCGCTTATCGCCTCCTTTGGATGGTAGATGGGGATTTAATTGGGTGCAAGAAGATGCGACGATGGCATCGCCCTCGTTGTTCGCCACTTGGCACCCGAGAAGGAGAGGGTAGCCGGCAAGACCGAGAATTTTACGCCCCGTAGAACGTCCTAGGAGTGATCGGGTCTACCTTGATCTAGTAGGCCCGGCGACAGGTATTCGCCACCGGTTTGCAATCGATTCGACCGCCATCTCTCCCGGTCAAGGAGAACCCGGCTGCGCCCCACAATGTAGTCTTAATATCACATATATGTTATATTACCATGTTGCCATTAAAAATTATGATCAGTTACTTATGCCGTTATTTATATTAATGAAAGCATATGTCTTTAACCTTGACTATACAGATCTATGGTTATGTATATAATAAATAACCTTTTAACTTGGAAGAATTCAAGTAGTATGTAGGCTCACTAATCAACTTTATTTTTGAAATTAAATGTGAGTCACTACCCTTATATAAAGCCAAGCATAATCCTTGAGTCTTTTCCTTTATTTTCCTCGGTTTGAGACGGGTAAGTCCTATGAGTACAATTGAGTACTCACGGTTAATTCCCGATGTTGCGTGTGTGGTCCGCCTTGCATGGTCCTAGCCGCTTTTGTGATGGCTGGTTGAAGAATAATGCCTGGGGCATGGCAATCTCTATATTTTCCCTCGCCCTCATGCTGTGGGTGACATCATGTTGGCACTATCTTATTTTATTTCCACGTAAAACCATTTGTTTTCGAATCTATTGCTTCCCGCACTCAACTAATTTTGGAACAAATGCACATCGACTCGATATATAATATATTAAATTTGGTTTAAGATACCCCTGATTTGAACTACCGGAAAACAACGATCCTTGTTGTATTGTTGATGAGTTTGAAATCACTGGAGATTCGAATACCGGTTTATATGGACTCAAGTGTAGACCGCGATTGTTTCGTGAATTCCGCGTAATTATACTCTGATTTCTTATAAATTGATGGCTCGCCACACCCACATCCATATACCGCTGATGATTGATTTGCTACGCCGCTATATAGTACATCAGATTTGATCGCCTTTTGGTGTCCGCGGTACTCACCGAACCCGCAGCCGCAGACGCAGGCTCCAAGTTCCACAGTTGTTCCTCCCGCTGGATGCAGCCAATGGAGGATCGCCGAGCAAAGTCCTTCGGGTACCGCAACAGAAGCACGCCGTCATGGCATCCCGGAGGCGCATAGTTTCTCGCTTGAATGGAGGCTAGGGTTTTTCCTTACCCCATACATGCTTCCCAAGAAGCAATCTCAACCGCTGAATCCAACTGAGATCACCCGGTACGCTAATCGGGCCGCTGGTTTGGTCGCTTTGTTGGCTCCAAATTCATCCTCCATGTGGAAGGATAGCCCAACAAAAATCTGCTCCTAATCATACAAACTCACAAAGATCAGGCTTTCTCGCCTTTGCTTCACCGCAAATTCAGCATAGGTAGCCTCCGCTTTGCGTTGCTTGTCCTCGAAAGTGTGGGAAAACCCATCCGAATGAACCCTTCCATTCCAGCTTCCTTAAGTTTATTGCCATGATAAAGCTCAATCCGCATCGCAGAATGCATTGACAACACCAGCCTTCACACAACCAAAGTAATCGCTATGGATGTGTACACAAAGAAATCAGTTCCAAAACCACAAGCAAATATCCGACAAAGAAAGTTTTATTTAAACTATAAAAACCGCACTATCAACCGCGGCAAAATGAAAGTGCCACAAGAAACAAACAAGCTCTCGAATTAGTCTTATGAAGTCAAGATCTCAATTTTAAAATATGATAAAAAAAGATGACAAGCTAGGACGCTCATGAGTAGAAGTTCCATCCATTGTAAACTCGGATAATGTACAAAAATACCTACACAAAGAGTTTACAAAAAATGTTGGTCGTGAATGCTTGTCACACACACAACGATGCTCATAAAGATCAACAAATACTCCTATCATGCATATCCCCTCGATGTGCACAATGTCAAGATAGAGCCCGCCACAAGGCAAAAATGTTACTTTTATGTCCTTTTGGAAGCCCCCGCCTCTAGTTTCCGCTTTGCCGCTCATCCACATATTCGTAATCGGGTTTGCATGCTCGGCCCGGAAATTCTATTTTCTCCATAACTTTAGAGATATACAGCACATCATCCTACTGATATACAACATTATTAGCTTTTCAAAACCAAGTGTGGAATAATAGAACTACCGAGTAGGGCTCAAAATAAAAAAATAAAAAATTTGAATGGCCCTTCCATTCCATCTTTGCTTCATGCCCATCATAATAAAGCTCAATCCGTGACGTAATGCATTGACAACACTACGCTCACACAACCAAAGTAATCACTTACACTTGTATATTAATGGAATGGCTAGCACTTACACTAGGTGGATACATCATGGGGAACCATTGGAGGTTATACTATATGAAAATGAGGGCCCTGCCGATGAACTGCACTAGTATCAATGATGATCTTTGCATGAGTGTGGATGAAGAAGATGGCCATGATGATGGAATTTATGATATGGTGCACGAGGAATTGTATACGCCTAAAAGATGAAGGTAAAAGAAAAAAGATCTATGTTTGTAAATATATTGAAGAGATAGCAAAGAACTCAAAGACGATAAAGGGTGGCATCTCCACCGACGAGGACGAAGCTTTTCCCTAGGGCTTTTTCTCCTCAAAAAAAATAGAGTAGCCAATAAGATACGACTACACGTGGAGTCGCTAAAACCATTACTTCCTAGCAGCTTCATGTGTACAATTTAAATGACAAAGATATCCAAGAGTTTGCTAAACTAGTTTGCCATCCTTGGATTTTTTGCAAACTAAAAAAACTCTTGCTCCAACGAGAAGAGGTAGTTATCGGATGGCCCATCAGGTCGACATGGGAAACATAACCTAATTTGGTAAAAAGGAAGGGTGGAAATATAATTTAGTTTCACACCTCGTGGCTCCCCGATGCAAGTTTGCTAGAGTGGGAAGTTTGTAGATCCGGGATTGGTTTAGTTAGTGGAAAATGAAATGCGCTTTTGGGATTAGATTCGTGTTTACGCTAAAGAAGATGCCCTTCAAAGAACGCTTAGATCCTCGGCCGGTTTTTGGGACTCTTATCCTTTTTTATAATCTCCCCGCGTGGTCTTTGGGTTTGTACCCAGGGATCAATCATCGGGGAAAAAGGATTTTAAGATCTACAAAAATTATTGAGCAATGTTGTGCTGCTTTTAGATAGCAAAACCATTCAAAAAAAAACCCTTCAAAAAAAAGGAAGGATAATGTAATTTACAATCTAGATTTTCAAGCTTACCCAAGAAGATATGCTTCGATTTTACGACCCGGGATTCAACCACCAAAAGAAAAGAAGATGTGCTTCCGCTGACGGACCCCAGATTCAGAACCACCAAAAAGAAAAAAAAACTTCAGATTTGTCGCTTTCTAGAACCACATGAAACCATATCTAGCCGCATGGATGTGATAAAGAGGTGCACCCGCCTTCCAGATGGAGAGACGGTTAGGCGCAGGCAGCCCCTATGTCGGACCGGGCTTTCTACTTTGTTTGCTTGAGATGAGTTTGGAAAGTCGACTGGGAGAAGAGGTGAGAAGAGTACTACTAGTACAGTAGGGTGTAGTATGGGAGAAGGAACAAGGAAGAGACGCAGAGAATGAGAGATCATGCGAGAGAAAACTTCCATAGTAGCACTATAAAGGAATCCGAGGTGGCAAATCGTGAGAGTGTTCATGCGCACACCATGGTCCCACCGTTAATGTAAAAGGGCTTAATCAGAACTTGTGTGCTATTTCCAAAAATTTCAAACATTGTTTGGGAGGTAATAGGACTATGGGAGTAAATTGTGGGAATTTGGCCCTCGAAAAAAGTTTGTCCCCGCTTCTATCCCAACTACCATCGCTTGGGCCCTCGCTTTGGTAATTTTATCTAAATATATCCATGTGATATCTCCCGTTTTGAAGAATTAATTGAAACAAATTTAATGGTGTAATCAAAATTTAATGCTCGTCACAATACGCTAGGCACTCCCATCATGCATATCCGATGTGCAATAAGGTCGTAAGGTAGAGACCGCATACAAGATAAAAATGTTAAGCTTTTATGTCCTTGGAAGCGCTTCGAACATTAGTTTCGCCAGCTTAGCCGTGCATCCACATA